>CM021109.1:359752961-359978589 GCA_007115665.2 Sequoiadendron giganteum
GTATGAAATCTAAGATTCGAGGTGTCCTTTCAACTCACAAAAGGGCTGTATTTATAGATTTTTGAGGGCAAGAATCCAGTTGGCAAGGATCAACGGTTGAGTTCAAACTTGTTAAGATGAACGGTGAGAGATCGAGAAGTTGAAAAAAAGATAGAAGGTTAAGAGAAAGATGGAAGATGTTTCCATAAATTAAATAAATAGTATTTAATTATGTGTGAGAGATGATAAAAAGCGCTTCAATTAAATATAAAAATACTTAATTAAATATGAGAGGAAGAAAGTTTCTGATTAAATATTATAGAATATTTAATTATGGAGGAAAGAAAGCTTTTTAATTAAATATTTTTAGAATATTTAATTATGTGGAAAAAGAATAAAGAATTAGAAAGAAAGCGTTTAATTAAATATTGGAAATATTTAATTATGGAGAAAAGAAGAATATCATTTAAATTTGTGATAATTAATATAAATAAATTGTGAAATTTATTGAATTAATTAAGAGGAAGATAGCAATAATTAAATAAACTTGCTTATTTAATTAAATTAGAAGAATTCGAAAAATGAACAATATAAATAAATAATTAAATTTATTTATATAAAGATGACTTAAGAATATTAATTAAATAATTCATATTTAATTAATTAACAGGTTTGATTAATAGTGACCATTTTTAGATGTGTATAGTTTACATTCTTCTAATGCTTAATGAGGGTTTAAAGTTTGATAAGAGTTTGAAATTTAATGTGAGATTGAATGTTTTAATGTATAATTGATTCACCCCCCTCTTAATTTTCTTGTGCATCTAACATAGAATGAAATGTCTTGAGCACTACACTTGCAAAATCAAACCTCCAGAATCAACCTAGAGCTGTTTGATTTACAAAGATTGATGTTTGAACTTTTATTCACATGCATTATTAACAAATTAAGTCTTTTTTTATGTATGAGGTATATTTATTCAATATTATCTTATAAAAATCTAATTTCCCCTTAAGAGATCATTCTTAATTTAAATTTCCTTAACTTAGAGAAATCTCAGTTGCACTATTAAAATTATTCTACTATTGTAAGTTATGCTCTTGTGCTCTAATGCCATGAATACTTTCTTGATGTTCTTAATTTAATGTGTCAGTGGGAGATATTTTAAAAACATGAACATTCTCTTTTGATCCAAAGTGAGAGATATTTATTTAGTTGATAACTTGATATTGAAAATTGTATGAGGTACTTTGCATGAAGCCAGTTGTCATCGTGTCAATCAAAATGATATTTACAATAGATTTCATATTGTTTAAATTCTTGAGGTACTATCAAGTACAATTTGCATGAAGCTAAATGTCAATCAAAATAAAATTCACAGTGTCTCTCCCATGTGTTGATGATGCCTCCAAAAACATAAATTATACCTCACATGAGGAAATACCATAAATAGGGATGGTGAGTTCAACTAAAATCATTCTTAAGACCATAAAATGGTTTTGAGTGCATTATTCTAAATTTTGATAAGTTTTTTCATTTTTTGAGGTAAATAAGGAATAAGATGATGTCGTGATATTATTGGAGATACTCTAAAATCTCTTGCCTCCAATTATGTAGTTTCAGACTAAAAGAGAGATCAATTTACTTCAAGTTCAGAATGGGTGTAATTGAAAAGAAGTTGATTTGGTTCACCCAACTCTTATGCCAAGTTTTGAACCAAGACAAGGAGCTCTGATGTCTAGATAATTTCTTTCACAAGGATCATGGGCACAAAAGTCTTTTAATATTGTTTGCATGGAAACTCATCAATTTCTCATACTCCATTTTGACAAAGGCCCTCAAAGATGAACCGTGGACTTTTAAAATCATTCTAGGCTATCTTGGTGGCTTGGAGTTGCCTGAAGATGATGGTAGTAGATTTACTACCCCTTATCTTTCTGTATAATTCTAGTTGGTACTCAATATAGGTACATTTTCTAATTCACAACTCTCATTTCCTAAGCATGGTCAGCAAGCCTTCTGATATCAATAGGAATATGATATGAATCCCATAACCACCACCACAAGCTTGGTATCATTTTTTCTGATGTTAAAGTGATAGGTGACATTTATACAAGAGCTTGCATGCTTTTCTCCTTTTTAATAGAGTCCCTCAAAGAGAAATTATGGAATTTTGAAGTCATTTTGAGATATTCTAGTGTCTTGGAGTTTCTTGAAGAGGGTGGTAGCCAATTTACTATCACTTCATAATCTTCTACATAATTCTAGTTGGCACCTAGGATAAGTACATTTTTAATTATGTGAAATTATAAGTTCCTAAGCATGATCGACTAGCCCCGTGGTTTGAAAATATGATTTGCATCCCATAACACCACTACTAGTACTAACTTGGTATCAATTATGTTTGATGTAAATGTGATATCATTTATATAAGAGCTTGCATGCTCTACTCATCTATAAAAAGTGATGTAATATTGTAATTCTTTAGTAATAAAATATATGGTTGTGTTTCTATTTGTTATTTATTTGAAATAAATAATTATTTTGTGTGTTTAGTGTCTATTCAAGTTACAAGTAATAAACTGATATTATAAAATCTTTCATTGAGAGAAATTAGAATTAATGTTATTAGATTTACACAATCCATGATATTGTCACTTTTGTCATTTTTTAGTTACTTATGTTATATTATTTAAGCTGAAAAAAAAATGACAAGACAATGATGTAATAATATAATTTAATAACAATAATATAATATCAAAATTAATATTAATGGATGAAGCATTAGTGAAACAAGAGGAATCTAAGACCTTGGACAATGAAGAAATATCAGAGATCTTGCTCTGCAAGTAGGACTGGTGCATGTGCAAGAGTTTTGGTGGTGGGGTTACCCACAGCCCATGGAGGAGGCTCGACCCTCCTCCATGTTTGTGTTGTCAATTAGATTTGTACCTAGCTAAATTGAAAGTTCAACAAACTATTCAAACATGGGAACATTCTTAGGTTGTGGGTAACCTATAATGAGAATGAACCTTCAGAGAAAGCTGACTTCTTCGTTGATAGACATCTACCTTAGTAAATGAGGAGGAAAGAGTTAGAAGATAAAACTATGATTGAAATCCTAAGACCTAAGATGATTGACCAATAATAAGAAGATTATGATAATTACTCACTCTCAACACTCTTTAAGATTTAATTCTCATAATCTCACATAAGACATATGACTCATCAGTAATTTGCGTAAAGGATCACAAAATGAACAAAAGACACAACCTAAATCAAAATGTAACTCTTGAAAACCACATTACAATAACAAGACATAAGAAGGATTCAATAGGTTGAATCACAAAACATGTCAAATTATTATTGCAAAGATTAGATAAGAAGTGAGAAAAGAAAACCCTGCTTTTATTGCATGAAGGGATGAAACTCTCAAAATATGAGTACAAAATCAGTCTACAAAACTCTCTAAGTGATTAGGAGAGCAAGAGAATATCCATATAAACCCCTAAGAAATTAAACTTTCTCAAAATTATAGCCATTAAGTGACCCCAGTAGTGCAAAATAGAAAAATCAGGCCCATTGCTTCTAAAAAAAGCAATTCATTATACATTTTTGAGCTCAGGAAAAAGGCTTAGAAAGATGACTTCAAACTGCTCCAAAAATCACCAAAAGGATAGAAATTTCCCATCTCCAAAGAGTCCATGTAGAAAATCCTCAAAATCAGGTGCAAACGACTAGAAACTGAAAATGGAAACATCAGTTTTCCTCCCTTTTCTAATTTTTCCCAGAAGAAAAATCAAATCCAAGGAAGATCTTGGCCACCTTTTCTCTTCTTTAACTACATAAATATCAAATATTTAAAATCAATTTATAAGATATTTCTTTAAATACTGATTTACATGAATTGTAGTTTTATTACAAAAATCAAGCTCATCTTTATCTCATGTTTGATTCTCTCAATTTGCCCATTATCCTGATTTTTTTGCAATTAAGATTTTGGAAAAACCTCTGCAAAAAATAAACAACCTTTTAATGCTCCTATTACAATTTATTTTTCTTCAAAAAATCATAAAAATATTACGACACGAAATATTCAAGTACATAGGCTTGATTTCTATAAAATCATAATAAAATGACTAAGGCATAAAAATACCATAAGGTATTAAAGGAGTCATAAAATTTAATTTAAAGGCAAAAGGCCTAATGTCGACCTAGGAATGTGATATTGGCCCCATGGGTACTAAATTAGAGTTGATATATTTAAAAAAAATTGAAAATAAACCTAAGTCGAATTAGGATAATTGGAAACCCTGATGACAAAATAATCTCACCCTAAGAATCTGGCCTCTTCATTCGACCGAATTTTGAAGAGGAGCTCTGCAAGTTGCTGCCATGGGAGAGCTTGGGTATGGAATTTGAGCTCATCGTCCACCATTTTTTCAGTTGATTTTCCTCTGCAACTTGATGGTAAGTTGTTTCCTTGCATTTATATGTCCTTTTTCCTTCATTCAAATGAGAAAATGGGCCTTTAGGCCACAACCATGCCCAATTATTGAAGTGTTCTGTGTGTTTTTATTGTGTCGATATCCCTGCCATTCTCCATGGTTGCCATAAGAGACTTTTCTTGAGCTTTTGAGATCATTGGCCGCGGGATTTGGTGAGTCTCTCCACAACAACACTCAAGGTAATCTCAATGCCTTCCTTTTGACGCATTTCCCTCTTAAATAAAAGCTTTATTCAATCTTTTCTTACAAAAATAATGAAGAACTAAATGTTTTTTGAGAAGATCCATTGCTTAAGCCACAGCTTCACCATGTATATATCTTCGTTTCTATGGAAAATGATCTCCTTTTGGGCTTGACCCATGATGTATAAATGTATGGCATTTACAAAGAATATACAATCTAGAGAAAACTATGCATTTTTTCATTTCAAGGGTTTGTATATCCTTCATGGTTGTGGCCACTAGCTTTAACATTTCCATTTCATGAAAGCTTATGAGCTTGAAACCTTGTCATTTCTCTGGTATTTGCTTTTAAGCTCAAAACCCCAAATGGGTTTTCTTGGTAGAGAAAGAAAACTTCCTCTCAAGCTACGGCCATGCGAGTGCTAGCTAGGGTTTCCATGTATTTCCATTTCTCATACTTTCCATTGCATATGCACAAGCAACTTGTCACTTAATTTTTTTAGTTTACAAACCCATTATTTCCGCGACCATTAGCTCATTATCTATGCTTCACACTGGCATGGTCCACTGGTAATAAGCTCCAAAACACTTGATTTTCTCTGTATTTGTGACTAGAACACAATACCCTAAATGGGTATCACCACTTTTGAGAGAAACTTATTCTCAAGTCGTAGCCATGAGAGTTCAGTTAAGTGCATTTGTGATTTTGTTATGGGCTTTAAATACCTTTTTTTATGCATTTTGAAGCTTTTAATTTAAACCAATGTGGATTCTTTCTTATAGCTCGAACTGGGAATTTTGCACTTGTCTCCATTATGAAACCCTAACTCACTGTTTACATTCTGGAAAGAGAAAAAATGATTTTATTTTCCATTTTCATTGATTATGGCCCACTATTTTGAAAGGCAACAATGATTCCATTTTTTCCAAATTCAAACACATATTACTATAGTTTCACTTTCTTGCTCTCACAATACAAATTTTCTTAACTTGGAGATCATTCTTAGTAGAAGAAATTGTTGTCCTCTTTGCATTTTTTGTATCTCTCCCTTCATTATATATACTATTTAGCAATCACTTGCCTTTCATTCTTGTTGGAGAAAACCTTTCCTCTATATTCTTCATGCATTTTTATCTCCTAGATAAAAAATGTTGACATGAAATTTTGATTTATGCATAGAAGACTTTAAGATACAACACCATGATAAAGGTTTTCTAAAGCTTCTCAAGTTGCTTCAATTACTATTAATGACTTGTAAACAAGGCATTATGTATTTCTATACACTATCATCATGAAGGCATTATGTATTTCTATACACTATCACATTTCATGATGATGCACTCTCTATGATGATTCACTCAAGAAATTGATCATTTAGGATCTTCAATTCATTACACATTTAGACCTAATTGTCCTTAATGGTCAATTACTTAAGTTCTTATGGCACTTGATGTACTCCTTCAGATGCATATCTCTTTTGAGAAATTTTGGATTATTTCATTTCCCAACCCCTCTTGAATGCTAAGTGGCAACATACCAAGCTCAACCCTTGTGGGAGCTCGTTTTACACCACATGCTTTAAGGTCTTCAGATTGAATCAAAAGAATGACTTGTCCTATACCATCATAGGAAACAAACAATAATTACAATCTTTTTTATGATGTTTCATCCTTGGTATTCTCTCGCACACTTCTTTTCTTTTTCTCAATTCACTCAATGCATCATAAATAGTATTCCACATTACTATTGATGGATAGTGTAGGAAGGTTCATAGTCCAATCTCTAACAAACTCTATAATCACTTGCAAGTTCACTTGGATCATGAAAGTGATGAAAGATGCATAACTATGAAGGCAACTTGAAGGCACAACCAGGCAATGAAGATTATGTTCTCTCTTACATGCTCTTCTCTTTTTATCTTTATTAGTGTAATGTACTCTTTATGATTCATTGTTTTAGCTATTCCCATGGCTTTTGTAGGACACTTGATTCTCCTTTTATTTTAATGAATACAAAAAAAATTTTGTGCAACTATTGTTTAATTTTGTACTTCCTCTTTTGTAACAAATGTATAAAATTTTGTGTAATAAACAACTGAATATAGAATGAAGTACTTTCTTTTACACTTCATGAGATACTTAATGTTGTAAATGATGAATGGAAAACCGAAACACATTGCACTTAAACAAATAAACACTCAAATATATGCAATGGTTAAAGAAACTGCAAAAATAAACTGAAACTCTTCACCTTAAAATGAGCCTGAATCGACCAGCTCTATCAATTTGAGTTGTGGTGAAAATTTGATAAAACTCTTGGTGACCTCTGCTAGATGCTTGCCTGCTAAGAATTAGGCCAATTGACTTATGTAGATCCATTGGGATTGGAGTCAATTCTACCCCTCCAAAACTCAAGAAATTTTGAAAAATTGAAACAACATTCTCCAAACAGAGCAGAGAATGAAAACAAAACAAACCAGGCTAGAAAACCATGTGTTGTAGCACTTACAGAAAATGAAATAACCAAAAGAAATTGCCCCAAGAACTTATTAGCAACAAATACTCTACTATAGTACAAGGTAGAACTTCAAACCTTAGAAATAATGTTTTAAATGGATCCCATTGACTGGGATCAGAAGCACCTCTCCACTTAACTTTGAAAGCTGGAATGAATTATGCTCTTTGCATTCTGTGATTAGATACAACCCATCCCACATTGCATAAAGTTTAGAATGCTTCCTAGGTTTTCTCTTGCATTCATCTCGTTTCAGCAAAAAGTCTCCAACAATAAATTCTCTAGGTTTTTCTTCACAGAACTCTTTTATCATGTTATCGTTCAACTCCTCATTCATCTAAACGTTAGCTTCTTAGAACAGAAGTTTATCAAAATATTTTTCATAGAAACTTTGTTCATTTTTTGGTATTTCTTCCAACATGAATATGCTTCTTTGGATTTCTCCTTCAAAATCAGGGAGTTCGTCCAACCAATCATCCAGGATTGGTGGTTCAATATCAAAATCCTCCATATCTTTGAAACTGTCAGCAAGAAAGATGGAATATTCTAGGAATAGATCCTCTTTATCTCCCTCTTTGATGTTGAATAAAAGAAGACTATTTATTTCTTTGTGGGATCTCTCAATGAGTCCCTTAGGATTTTGAAAAGTTCATCTCTAAAATATCCTTCTTGGACAAGAATCTGGTCTTGGGCTTGACCCACTCCTGATTTCATAGCTTGTTCCAAAGCTTGCTCCAGGGCTTGATCCTCAAAGAGTAACTCCATCCATTCTTGAACATACTTCTCATCCTCTTCAATATTCTCTTTTGAATTTGATGCTTGGTCATCAAAAATCAGCTCCTCCCATTCTTTAACAACCTCTTCATCTTTCAACACTCTTAGGCCATTGTCTAAGTGTTGACCTTGGTCCTTAACTGAATTTGGAATTTCTACATCAAGTTCCTATATCATATAGATTCCTAACCCCACTTCATCAGTGTGTTTGAAGGGATCAAGATCATGATTTTCAGCTACCCACTCATCCAGGTTAACCTCTTCATTGGGTGTGTTGGGGTCTAAGGTTATGGGTTGATCTTCCTGCCCACTAGTGAAACATAGGTTATCATTTATAGGGCTAAGAATGTATGGATCAATGTGGTCTTTGGTCAAAGGTTCAGACTTGATGGTCACTCTAGTACCATATCAGGTTTTGAAAAATAAATGGGACCAATCAGTTGACAAGAAACCTCCTAGTTTGGTAGTAAAGTCTCGAGAGAGGCAAAGTGTGAAATGGGGAGGTAATTCAATCACATGAACATATTGGTTCACAAAAAAGTTAGGGAAAGCATGTAATTTGAGGGCCAAATTCCTAATGATTCCTGATGTCTGAATAGTGGAACCATCAAATTGCAGCACCCCTTTTTTCATGGGTTCATAAACTAAACCTAAACTATCTACTACACTTTTAGGCATCATTGAGCTACTAGCTCTTGAGTCTATCATACAATTATGGAAAATTTTATCCCCAAATATAAGGTTTAAGTAAAATGGTGGAGGTTTTACTTCTTGGTTATATTGTCCACTTTTTACCTCTGAGTTGTTAGCAAGTACAATCATGCTCTTTTCTGCATTAACAACAGTTGGAGACAAAATTTTAGGTAAGGCATCTTGCAATAAATCTTTCTAGCCTATGATATGTAGTGCATCCATAATAGATAAGATGACTATAGCTTTCTTTAAATGTTCAACTACATTGAAAGACATAGGATTTACCTTATGTTTTCCTAAGGATGTGACAATGTCACTTACTTTTTGTTGTTCTCTATAGAATATGCATCCTCGATTGATCTTGTTGTGGATTTATAGCTTGTTGTTCTCTTTGTAGAATATGCATCCTCATAGCTAGTGGAATAGTTTGTGATGAAGTGTCATGAATTTGGTCTCTTGCAGCTTGTTGTTGTGAATTTACAGCTTGGTGTTCTGCTTCAACCTAGTGCAGGTGCACCAAGCAATGGAGATTACAATAAGAGGTCAATTTGTCAAGTCTAGGTGTTAAGGTATTTATGAATTAGATATGGTATATACACACTAAATAAGGTCTATTGAGACCATTTATTAAGTAATTGGGTGGTTTTAGAGTCATAGGTGTCAAGATAGTAAAAGTTGCAAAGATGTGTAAAAGTTGTCAAAACAAAAAAATGCAAAATTGCAAGTTTTAGGAAGTTGAAGGGTCATGGTATTTCAAAAGTCAGTTATAGACATTGGGTTGGTTGGGATTTGAATGGAAAGTGTATAAAAGCCTCAAAAAGGATTGAGCATCAGTTGTTGAATAATGTACTGAGAATTTCAAATCAAATACAACATTATATTCTACAATTTTCACTATTTTTTGAACGTTACAAACACTGTACAGTCTCATACTATCTGCGATTTCTTGGAAAATATTTTTATTCTGTAGAAACATGTTGTAACTCACATTTGAATTTAGTTTGAGGTTATTCCATTAATATTTGAGGGACAACTCTTTATTTTTCTAAAACTTCATGTAATAGGTTAGTGAGGGCTATGTTTGAAGTTTTAATCATAAAATAAGTCATTCCACCTACTATTATGGTCTATACCTTGGTGGAATGAATTTTCACATGCTAGGATAGATGTTTTTATGGTTTTAAAAGTAGGGGTGACATGTTGTTAGAAATTAGGTGATTCCTTAGGGCTAAGCAATGTGATTTTCCATGTGAAATTGAGGTGTTAAGCTAGGGTTTTGTCAAAATATTGAAGGAACTATCTATGTGAGGGTCATTTTAGTTTTTATAGGGTATTTATGAAGAGTTGGAGGCCTTGAAGAGGTATGGTAAGCCCGATTGTCAAGAATTTCAATAAACCCTTGTGGTCTACATGTAAATTGAGGGTTTTGTAATACAATATCATAGCGGTCATGGCACTGATGAATGAGGGTGGATTTTGTTGTTTTGTAACACACATTGAGACTCTCAATTGAGTGTGGGTTTTTATCAGGTGTTTAGGAGATATCTCCTTTGTAAGAGAGGGATATTTGGTGGTTTTTGGACAAGGGATTGGAGTGGAGTTGTTGCAATTTTTTGATCTTGATGGTTGGTGAGTGATTAGGTTGAGTTTGAATGATGATTTTAATCTTGTTAGATTCCTCTTTAAGTTCATACGAAGGTCTAATACCCTTGGTGTGAGTTGGAGCCATTAATGACCTACTCTATTGAAGAGTCTTTGAGTGTTTTGAGAAGCCATTTGAGAACCAAGTTGTGATTCCATTGTCCAAACTAGTTAAGGGCCCACCTAGCTATGCATCATTTGGTATTAGAGCTCAGTTAGTAGGTCTTTTGAAGGTGATTGGTTGAATTTTTGCAGGTTGGAAGGTGAAAATAAAAACTTGTAAAGATTCCTCTGAAGAATGTTGGTGCTGCTAGAGAGTTGCATGAGTTAAAGGAGAAACACGATAAGCTTTTGGAGTCACACAATGTTGTGTTGGAAAGGCTTGCTACCTTGGAGACAAAGAAGAGAAGAGATGAGAATGATGAAAGTGAGTTAGAGGAAGAAGATGAAGAATATGAAGATGTGAATGAGGAGTTAGACCCTGAAGATCAGAGAATGGAAAAGTTGCTCAAGGCAGTCAAAGGTGATTCAATGAAGGTAAAGGTTGATTTACCCATGTATGGTGGAAATTTAAATGAGGAAGAGTTTTTTGATTGGATTGCAGCTATGTACAACTACTTTGAGAGTGAAGACATTTCAGATGAGCAGTAGGTGAAGGTGGAAAAAGGAAAACTCAAAGGTCATGCTCTTCTATGGTGGGACTACAAGCATGCAACAAGGAGAAAGCAAGGTAAGTCAAGGATAGTTTCTTGGGATAAGATGGTAGCAATAATTAAAGGTAAATTTGTTCCAAAGGATTATGAAGTTCAACTGTATAAAATATTACAAGGTTTGAAGCAAAAATATTTAGATGTCAAGACCTATACATGATGAATTCTACAAACTAAGTATAAGGTCAAGTAGAAATGAGGGTGAAGTTAAAAAAGTCACTAGATATCTAGGTGGCCTTAGATTCAGTATATAAGATGAATTGGTTGTTGATAACCCAAAGGTTGTTGATGAGTGTTTTCAATTGGCTATTATGGTGGAGGAAACAATCAAAATGAGGTAAGAGAAATCTATTAGAGGAAGAGGTAATAACACAAGAGGGAGAGGATCAATCCCTACATCAAGACAACCATTTGAGGAGAAATAAGAAACAAATAAAGGTAAAGAGCAAGGTGTTGATACAAGAGGAGGTTTTAGGGGTTCTAGAGGTAGATTTAGTGGTGGTAGAAATTCAAATGTTTTTTTAGGAAGATGCTACAAATGCAATGAATTTGGTCATCCTTCTTGGAGATGCCCTAAAATTTTTGGCACTTCATCTAGTGGAGATGAAAAGAGGACTGAAAGGAGGGCTCAAATAGTACAAGAAGAGGAATGTGAGAGTACTAATTCTGCAAGTTATCATGCTACTCCTAAAACAGGTGAATCAGTGCTAATGAGGAATAATATACTAAAGGAAACCAAGGAGATGGAACCATTGCAAAGAAAGAGCCTCTTCAAGACCACATGTAAGTGCAAGGATAAGGTATGCAAAATTTTCATTGACTCAGGCTCTACTGAGAATATGGTGTCAAGTGAAATGGTTAGTAATTTGAATTTGCAAAAGATTCCTCATGAATTGCCATATATGGTATCTTGGTTGAGTAATGGGCAATCACTTTTGGTTAATGAATAATTTTTTGTAGAATTTAAAATTGGTGGCTATAAAGAGAAGGTAGTTTTTGATATTTTTCCCATGGATTGTTTCCACTTACTCCTAGGTAGGCCCTGTCAATTTGACATGCATGTATTATATGATGGGAGAGAAAATACATATACCATAGAGAAAGATGGATGTACATTCACTTTGACTCCACTCATGGAGGAAGACAAAGGAAAGGCTAAGGTAATCATGTGTGGGAAGAAATAACTTGCAGAGGTTGTGAAGGAAAAAGAGAAGATGGGTATTATAGTCAGTTTGAAGTTTGAGAATGCTCTAGCAATAGGTGTGAAGGATGGAATGATAGTGAATTGGAATGATAATGTATGGTAGGAGAAATTGTATGCCCTTTTTTCGAGAATAAGGCTAAATGACAAGTGGTGTCTGTGGGTATAGTGAGTATAGTGGGTTACAAGGATAGTATGATGGTAAAAAAGGTAGACAAGACAGAGGGAGGGACTGATGACAGTGGTAAAGGGGCAAAGTGAACTAGAGATTAAGGGCAGTTACAAGAATGAAGATGAGAAAAAGAAGAATTCAGTACAAGGAATTAATAAAAATTGTTTTTATGCAGTCATGAAGGTAGAAATAGTAGTAGGTTTTTATCAAGTGAAGGGTAGAAGGAAAACATCTGGTCTGAATGTAAAGATGGAGACGTATTCAAATGCAAACAAGAACAAGGATGCAAGGCAGGTTAGAAGATCTCAAGTATATGGACCATGGAAGGTGTTTTCATTTCAAAGAGTCTATGGAAATCTTGGAGGAACTGGTATAATACATAACTCATGTGAAATGAGTTATTTTTTAGTGGGGTTGTGTGGCGCAGGTGCACCAAGCAATAGAGATTACAATAAGAGGTCAATTTTTCAAGTCTAGGTGTTAAGGTCTTTAGGCATTAGATATGGTATATTTACACTAAATAAGATCTATTGAGACCATTTATTATGTAATTGGGTGGTTTTAGAGTCATAGGTGTCAAGATAGTAAAATTTGCAAAGATGTGTACAAGTTGTCAAAATAAAAAATAAAAAATTGCAACTTTTAGGAAGTTGAAGGGTCATGGTATATCAAAATTCAGTTATAGGTATTGGGTTGGTTGGGATTTGAATGTAAAGTTTATAAAAGCCTCAAAAAGGATTGAGCATCAGTTGTTGAAGAATGTACCGAGAATTCCAAATCAAATACAACATTATATTCTACAATTTTCGTTGTTTTCTTAAATTTACAAGCACTGTACGGTCCCGTACTGTCTGGAATTGATTGGAAAATATTTTTATTTTGTAGAAACATGTTTTAACTCTCATTTGAATCTATTTTGAGGGTCTTCCATTAATATTTGAGGGGGAACTCTTTAGTTTTTTGAAACTATCTATAATAGGCCAGTGAGGGCTCTATTTGAAGTTTAAATAATGAAATAAGTCATTCCACCTACTGTTATGGTCTGTACCTCAGTGGAATGACTTGTCACATTCTAGGATAGATGTTTTTATGGTTTTGAAAGTAGGGATGACAAGTTGTTAGAAATTGGGTGATGCCCTAGGGTTGAGCAATGTGATTTTTCGTGTGAAATTGAGGTGTTAATGTAGGGTTTTGTCAAAATGTTGAAGGAACTGTCTATGTGAGGGTCATTTGAATTTTTTTAGGGTATTTATGAAGTGTTGGAGGCCTTGGATAGGTCTGGTAAGTATGGTTGTCAAGACTTTCAATAAACCCTTGTGGTTTGCATGCAAATTGAGGGTTTTGTAATATAACATCATAGTGGTCATGACACTAATGAATGAGGGTGGATTTTGTTGTTTTGTAACACAAATTGAGACTATCAATTGAGTGTGGGTGTTTTTCAGGTGTTTAGGAGGTATCTCCTTTGTAAGAGAGGGCTATTTGGTGGTTTTAGGACAAGGGCTTGGAGCGGAGTTGTTAGAAATTGTTGATCTTGGTGGTTGATGAGTGATTAGGTTGAGTTTGAATGATTATTTTAATCTTTTTAGATTCCTCTTTAAGTTCATGTGAAGGTCTAAGACCCTTGGTGTGAGTTGGATCCATTGGTGAACTACTCTATTGAAGAGTCTTTGAGTGTTTTGAGAAGCAATTTGAGAACCAAGTTGTGATTCCATTATCCAAACTAGTTAAGGGCCCACCTAGATCTGCATCACAACTGCTCTTCTCTTTGACCTTGTATTTTTTGCAATAGGCATACTTTTCTAGTTCTACCCTTAGAGATGATTAACTCTGAAATATTCAACACTTTTCCAATTCACTAAAGCAACTTATAAATTGCCTTGTTGCTCCACATTTTCGCTCGATAAACTTTCTAGACTAGCATAATGATTCTGCACCATGAGAGCTTGATTATCCATTCCACTTATGCACACCATCTGATTGTGTGGTTGATTGGATAGGTAGCACCACTCATGTTCTTGAGCCAAATTGTTCTATGACACAATCTCCCTTGAGGAGCCAACAACATTAGGATCATAAGGCTGAAAAGGCCTAGGATTAAAACCACTTTTTTGACCCTAGAAATCATTCTAGAATGGTGGCCTATTTTGATGGTTTTGTTGATAAGGAGCTTGATAAGGCCTATGTTCATGGCCAACTTGTTTCTTAAGACTTATAAATTCATTGCTAAAGGTTTTTCCAAAATTTTGCAGCATATTTTTTATCTCTTAGATTTCCTTGGTTTGGTCCGGAATGATATTTTCTTAAGTAGCAACCTGATAACCTATCGCTAGGACTAGTGGTACAACAAATATAGGAGGAAAATTCATAGGGATAGGTGGCTAAATTTTAGGGAAAATGGGCATAGGTGGCCTCAGGGATATCTTCTTGGCTTGAATAAGACAATTTTCCACTCTTATAGCGATGTCATAGGCATTCGGCAATGTGAACCCCCCATGAACTATATCATAACTGAGGTTTCACTATTTAAGGATTTTAGGAAGAATAGAAAGGCATGTTTAGGTGTGGACTTAACTATCAGAGGTATCCTATCCCAAGTTTTTTGAAACCAAAAATTGAAATAATTCATATGCTCATGGGGAGCCTACTTGATGGTACTCAGCTGCTCCAATAATGAAAGGTGGTATGGATTGTCCATGAATTTCTGATGCAAGCCATCTCCAAGATGGTCTCTAGTTGCAATGGTATTGGTTGGGAGCCCTCTGAACCACTGAAGGGCTTTCCCCTTCAATAAAGTAGCCAACAACCTTAATGCTACGTTCTCTTCTGTTACATTATGCACTGAGCATAGGGTGGCTACATCCCGAATATGTTCGATTGGAGTAGTCTAGTCTTCGCCAGTGAAATAAGGTAGTCCTTTCAGAGTAGAAATTAGGATTTCATCATGTCTTGCTAACAACAATAGGCTTCCCCTGTTAAATGGTACGAAGGAAAATTTCCTCACCATAAGTGGTGCTTGAGCTATTGGAGTCGGGTTCCTCCTTACATAAACGATGGGGATGAGTTTTGGAGGTGTGGACTTCACTCTTCTTGCTGAATTAAAGGTCCTCCTTGGTTTTCTGCCTCTCCTTCTTGGCGGGGAGAGTTGTAAATATTCAAATGGAACTAGACTAGATCTGGTTTGGATTCTTTTCATAAACTATCAACACTAAATCTGCAAGGTAACCAAAAATTAGGAGTCACCAAGTATACTTTAAAAAAAAAAAACCTCTATAGGTAGAAAATTTGATGCTGCATATACCAGGTAGTAGCTTATAATTTCAAAATAACCCTAAAGATAAGACTATAGGGTCCCACCAAGCATGCCAAAAACTGTTGTCAATTATATTTGCACCTAGCTAAACTAAAAGTTAAACAATCTATTGAATCATGGGAACGTTCTCAGGTTGTGTGTAACCTATAATGAGAACGAACCTCCGAAGAAAGTTGGCTTCTTCGTTGATAAACACCTACCCTACTGACTGGTGGAGGAAAGAGTTAGAATATAAAAATATGATTTAAATCTTAAAACCTAAGAACAATAAGAAGATTCTAATAATTACTCACTCTCAACACTCTTTAAGATTTAATTCTCACAATCTCACATAAGACATATGACTCATTAGTAATTTGTGTAAAGGCTCACAGAATGAACACAAGACACAACATGAATCAAAATTTAACTCTTGAAAACCACATTATAATAACAAGACATAAGAAGGATTCAATAGGTTGAGTCACAAAACATATGAAATTATTATTGCAAAGATTAGACAAAAAGTGAGAAAAGAAAACCCTGCTTTTATTGAATGAAGGGATGAAACTCTTAGAATATAAGTAAAAAATTAGTCTACAAAATTCTCTAAGTGATTAGGAGAGCAAGAGACTATCCATCTAAACCCATGATAAATTAAAATTTCTCAAACTTATAGCCAATAAGTGACCCTAGTAGTGCAAAATAGAAAAATCAAGCCCACTGCTTCTCCAAAAAACAATTCATTCTGCATTTTTGAGCTCAGGAAAAAGGCTTGGAAAGATGACTTCAAACTACTCCAAAAATCACCAAAAGGATAGAAATTTACCATCTCCAAAGAGTCCATCCAAAAAATCCTCAAAATCAGGTGCAAACGACTAGAAACTAAAAATGGAAACATCAGTTTGCCTCCCTTTTCTAATTTCGCCCAAAAGAAAAATCAAACTCAAAGAAGATCTTGGATGACTTTTCTCTACTTTAACTACATAAATATCAAATATTTAAAATAAATTTATAAGATATTGCTTTAAATACTGATTTACATGATTTGTAGTTTTATCACAAAAATCAAGCTCATCTTTATCTCATGTTTGATTCTCTCAATTCGCCCCTTATCCTATTTTTTTTGCAATTAAGATTTTGGAAAAATCTTTGCAGAAAATAAACAACCTTTTAATGCTCCTATTACAATTGGTTTTTCTTCAAAAAATCATAAAAATATTATGACACTAAATATTCAAGTACATAGGCTTGATTTCTATAAAATCAAAATAAAATGACTTTTCTATAAAATCAAAATAAAATGACTAAGGCATCAAAATACCATAAGGTATTAAAGGAGTCATAAACTTTAATTTAAAGGAAAAAGGCCAAGGTTGACCTAGGCATGTGATATCAGCCCCATGGGTACTAACTTAGAGTTGATATATTTTAAAACATTTGAAAATAACCCTAAGTTGAATTAGGGTATTTGGAAACCCTAATGACAAAACAATCTCACCCTAAGAATTTAGCCTCATTTCATTCAACTGACTTTTGAAGAGGAGCTCTGCAAGTTGCCACCATGGGAGAGCTTGGGTATGGAATTTGAGCTCATCCTCCACCATTTTTTCAGTCGATTTACCTCTGCAATTTGATGGTAAGTTATTTTCTTTCATTTCGATGTCATTTTGCCTTCATTCGAATGAGAAAATGGGCCTTTAGGCCATGGACATGATAGGTTATTGATGTGTTCTGTGTGTTTTTATTGTGTCGATATCCCTACCATTCTTTGTGGCCATCATGAGAGAATTTTCTTGAGCTTCTAAGAGCTTTGGCCACAAGCTTTAGTGAGTCTCTCCATTGAAACACTCAAGGTAAGCTCCATGCCTTCATTTTGACACATTTCCTTCTTAAATAAAAGCTTTATTCAAGCTTTTCTTATGAAAATAATGAAGAACTAAATATTTTTTGAGAATGGCCATTTCTTAGGTTGTGGCTTCACCATGTATATATCTCCATTTCTATGGAAAATGATCTCCTTTTGGGCTCGACCCATGATGTAGAAATGTATGAAATTTACAAATAATATACAATCTAGAGAAAACTATGCATTTTGTTTTTGTTTCAAGGGTTTGCAGATCCTTCATGGTCATGGCCATTAGCTTTAACATTTCCATTTCATGAAAGCTTATGAGCTCAAAACCTTTTCATTTCTCTAGTATTTTCATGTAAGCTTAAAACCCCAAGTGGGTTTTCTTGGTAGAGAAAGAAAACTTTCTCTTAGGCTATATCCATGCGAGTGCTAGCTAGGGTTTCCATGTATTTCCATTTCTCATACTTTCCATTGCATACACACAAGAAACTTGTCATTCATTTTCTGAGTTTACAAACCCATTATGGTCATGACCATTAGCTCATTATATTTTCTTCACATTGGTATGGTCCACTGGTAATAAGCTCCAAAACACTTGATTTGCTCTATATTTGTGATTAGAACACAATACCCTAAATGGGTAACACCACTTGTGAGAGAAAATTACTCTCAAGATGAGGCCATGAGAGTTCAGTTAAGTCCATTTGTCATTTGGTTATGGGCTAGAAATACCTTTATTTATGTATTTTGAAGCTTTTAATATAAACCAATGTGGATTCTTTCTTATAGATCGAACTGGGCATTTTGCACTTGTCTCCATTATGAGACCCTAACTCACTATTTACATTCTAGAAAGAGAAAAAATGATTTTATTCTCCATTTTCATTGATTATTCCCCACTATTTTGAAAGGCAGCAATGATTCCATTTTTTCCAAATTCAAACACATATTACTATAGTTTCACTTTCTTGCTCTCACAATGCAAATTTTCTTAACTTGGAGATCATTCTTAATGGAACAAACTATTGTCCTCTTTGCATTGTTTGTATCTCTCTCTTCATTGTATATACTGTTTAGCAATCACTTTCCTTTCATTCTTGCTAGAGACAACCTTTCCTCTATATTCTTCATGCATTTTTATCTCCTAGACAACAAATGTTGACATAAAATTTTGATTTATGCATAGAAGATTTTGAGACACGACACCATGATGAAGGTGTTCTGAAGCTTCTCAAGTTGCTTCAGTTACTATTGATGACTTGTAAACAAGGCATTATGTATGCATGTTCACTATCACATTTCATGATGATGCACTCTCTATGATGATTCACTCGAGCAATTGATCATTTATGATCTTCAATTCATTACACATTTAGACTTGATTGTCCTGAATGGTCAATTTATTGAGTTATTATGGCACTTGATGTACTCCATATGCATATCTCTTTTGAGAAATTTTAGATTATTTCATTTCTCAACCCATCTTGAATGCTAAGGGGAAGCATGTCAAGCTCAACCCTTATGGGAGCCCATTTTACACCACATGCTTTAAGGTTTTCAGATTGAATCAACAACATGACTTGTCCTATACATGCATAGGAAACAAACAATGTTAGATTAAGACAATAATTACAATGTTCCTTATGATGTTTCATCCTTGGTATTCTCTTGCACACTTCTTTTCTTTTTCTCAATTTACTCAATGCATCATAAATAGTATTCCACATTATTGTTGATGGATCATGTAGGAAGGTTCATAGTCCGAGCTGTAACAAACTCTACAATCACTTGTAGGTTCACTTGGAGCACGAAAGTGATGAAATATGAACAAATCTGAAGGCAACTCAAAGGCACAACAAAGCAATGAAGATTATGTTCTCTCTTACATGCTCTTCTCTTTTTATCTTTAGTAGTGCAGTGTACTTTGTATGATTCATCATTTTAGCTATTCCCATGGCTTGTGTGTGACACTTGATTCTCCTTTTATTTTAATGAATACAAAACAACATTTGTGCAAATATTATTTAATTTTGTACTTCCTCTTTTGTAACAAATGGATGAAGCATTATGTAATAAACAACTGAATACAAAATTAAGTGATTTCTTTTATGCTTCATGCAATACTTAATGATGTAAATTTGATGAATGACAAACCGAAACACATTGCACTTAAACAATTAAACACTCAAATATATGCAATGGATAAAGGAACTACAAAATAATCTGAAACTCTTCACCTTAAAATGAACTTGAATCAACAAACTCTGTCAATTGGAGTTGTAGTGAAAAATTGATAATAGTTCGTTCATATTTTTTTGGGTGTATGACATCTCCATCTTGTGCCAGATATTTCTTTTCTGCCTTAATCTATCCATGGTGGGTGTGACTAGGGCTTCATGATGGTTGTGTCAAGTGGATTTGGCCACATGTGTGGCTCCTATGGTATGATCTTGAATCGATGATCGAGGATACAGATCCCCTAGATGGATCTTTTAATCGGCCTCCAAATCTAATGACAATATTGAGGCTCCTAAATTATTTTGTGACATTGTTGTTGGCGAGAGAAGCCAACTACCATAGGGTGCCAAATTCATGCTCAAAGGAGTTGATAATAAGAAGGATAATGGAGGAGAGGAATAAGTTAAGCATTCCCTGGCTCCTCCAATGAAAGATGTTTTAATTCCTAATGAAACCCTAGATGAGGCAATTGCAAATGAGGATGCTAGGTTGGTTAAAACTGCAATTTTTTTTGCTACCATCGACCCCAATAAGGTTCTGAAAAGGAAGTATATGGAAGAATGGTTTCATAAGATATGGGAAAATAAATTAGGGTTGCAATTTTATTAGTGTTGGATGGTGCAAAAATTTTTGTATGTCATCTTTTTAAAAAACTAGAATGCTCAAATGGAGGTGATAAAAAACAATTTTGGAATGTAGGAATGGTGGTTTTCCATGCCCTGGCATGGAATGCAAATGCCCTGGATGAGGAGGTTTTGGCCCTCTCTAGCCCTAAATGGTTATTTATCAAACATGTTCCTCCCTGCCTTTGGAAATTTTTACCACTTCTTCTGGAACCATATGGAAATGTTTTAAAAATTGATGATGCGAAAACTCCTCTCTCGCACTCAGATACACGGGTGTTGGTCTCCTTTCTCTCGAGTTTCTAATTACTAGAGGTTTTGGAGGTGAAACTAAAATATGATAATGTTTGTTACAATTTAGAATTTTTGGGAGGGATAAATGCATGTTATTTGTGTAGGCGTGAAGGCCACATCATAAGAAATTTCCCACTAATAAGGAATAAACCAATACCAAAATCGCTTTTGGAAGAGGTGATAAAAATAGAATGCAACCCTCTACAATGGATGGGGGGGTGGATAAAGATGAAAACAAGATGGATGGATCTGTGGGAAATAGTCCTACTCTGTAGCAACTTGATGAGAGATATTCCCTCTCAAACCTTGAAACCAATAATAACAAAAGAAATAACTCTCCGCAAATGGAGAATGTAGAAACAAATAAAGGTAATAAAGAAGTAATGATAATTAAAGATAGTCTGAATTATCTCCTACATGAAATTGATAATAGTATAACAAAAGGATTTGAAATGAATGAAGATCATAAGAAAGAAAGGGAAGATATTGAACCTAACCCCTTAATAAGATTTGGTAATTCAATAAGCATCAAAAAATTAAATGCCCAAAAGTTGGACCTATAGAAAATAAGGCAAGCTAAAGATTTTAAAGAGAACAACCCTAAACAAGGCAAGGAGATCTACACCTTTAACTCTAAATTCTTTAAGGAAAATAAAGCAATGGAATCACAAGTTGAGGCTGCCCCCCTGGAAAAAAATGGGGAGATGGCAATTCAGACTCCTGGAAATGAAAATGAAACCCTCGACATTAGGGGATGTCCTCAAAATTAGGATATTAACCAAGATGAAATACTCATTGCAGGAATGAATGTTGATCTTGAGGACATCCATCTTGATGGTGTGGAGGAAAGACTAGATAATCCCACCTCTTTTAACACTGTATCATTTGTAATTGGAAATAAAAAGGTACACGAAATTGTAGTCCCTAACCTGTCAGTGAACTCTTTCAATCCCCTTGGTGGAGTGGTGAGCTCTGATGGCTTTGCATCACAGTCAAGCATGGAATCTGTAGATGACCTAGGGCTACTCTCAACTAAGGAAACCACTGATGGAGAGGAGACCCACATGGAGGTCATTGTAAAGAGGACCTAGAGATATAGGAAGAAGAAAGGGTTGGAGGTTGGAAAACTCCCCCAGGATAAGGATCCCAACCAGCCTCAGAAAGACAAGAGAAAGAAGCTTAATGGGATCCTTCCCCTAATGCTAGAAGGATGAAAGTAGAGAATAGGCTACCCAAATGATTTGATAACTTCAAGTGTTATAAGGGGCCCCCACCCCATCAATAACCCTAATGGATCTCAACTACATTTCTTGGAATGTAAGGGGGCTTGAAACCCCCTATAGGAAGTATGTAGTAAGAAGATTCTTGGCAAAAAAAAAGGAAATTGATTTTTTCCTACTACAAGAGCTTAAAGCCATGGGCTTCACCCTAGAAACTAGCCTAAGGGTTATTTGGAAAGAGGCATCTCATTTTGTGACTAAGCATGAAAAGGGAAAAGGGGGTGTTATAATTCTGATGGAAAACAAGTGGGTCCAACATGTGGATAGCTGTGGGATCTCCCCATGCAATTGGGCTATCTAGGTGATCATTAAAAAAATAAATTTTCTTTGGGGTTTGTGTTGTATATGCCCCCAATGACTATAACGACATGATCCTCCTATGGAACTAGCTTTGCACCTTGCAAGATATCCCCCGGATAATTAGAGGAGACTTCAACTTTGTAGAGAGAGAGGAGGATAAATGGGGTGGTCCAGGATTTGATTGGAAAGGAAATGAAAGATTTAATTGGAAAATAATGAATTCCAAAATGAATATTGAAGATCCTATTGAAGGAAAAAAGAAAGACTCACAGGCCATTTATTTCACCTAGTACAATTCTCAAAAAGGAGGTAGGAGAATTTACCGCAGGCTTGACAAATTCTATATAAATAAAGCATTCTTTTCGGGCTCCCTAGTGAAAGAGGGGTGTAAGGTTGAAGTCTGCCCTTATTCCCTCTCGGATCACCACCCAATAAGGGCTAAGTTTTTCTTCAAAGATGGAGCCTCTAAACCTGTAGGATGCAGTAATGGTTTTTGTTTCAATACCAACATCCTTAAGGACAATGATTGTAAAAGTGCTATTCTATGTCTCGGACATATCAACAAGTGGATGCATTGGAACCTATTCCACATTGATAGATGGTTTTTGAATACAGAGGGTTGGAAAGTTCTTTTCCAAAAAATTGGGAAAAAAAGGGCTAAAGATAGCCAAAGGAGGGAGGCTCTCCTCCAAGATAAGCTTCTCCAAGCAAAAATGGAGCTGCAAGCAAATCCTGTGGATGAAACACTCACAAATAAGGTGGTCATGACCAAAAACTCCCTAAGGAAGCTTCAAAACAACAAGATCGAGGGACTAAGGGTAAGAGCTAAAATAAACTAGCTAGAGAATGGTGATAAAGGAACCAAATTCTTCTTTAGATATATTAAATAGAAACAAGCTATGGAGAAGATTGACTAGATCTCTATAAATGGCACCACTTTGATCAATCAAGAGGAAATAAGAGAGCAATTTTTTCAGTTCTATAAAATCCTCTTCTCCTCGGAGGGGGAGATAGAGGCTAGCATTGAGGCAAGGCAATACATTGAAATAATTATCCCAAATAAGGTCAGTGATGAAATGACAGGGGAACTCGGGAAAGAGGTATCACATGAGGAGATTAGAAAAGTTATCCTCTCACTCAAGGATGAAAATTCCCTAGGGGCTGATGGCCTTCCTGTAGAATTCTACAAAATATTTTCAGACTGGGTGTCTAAGGATATATTTCTTGTCTATAAAGAATCATTTGAAAAGGATACTCTAGGAAGTAAGGTCAATAAAGGGATAATCAAACTAATCCTGAAAGAGGGTGATAAAACTCTAGTTAAAAACTGGAGGCCCATCACATTACTCAATATCTCTTACAAGATTTTGGCTAAGATATTGGTAGATAGGGTGGCCCTCATCCTTCCCTCCATAATAAAATCCACATAGACTAGCTTTATAAATGGAAGATACATCTTATAAAATTTGATTACCAATTGGGAGGCAATGAATTGGGCAAAGATAACAGGGCAAAATGCAGCAATGTTGTTATTGGACTTTGAGAAGGCATATGATAAAATTGAATGGGGATTTATACTCTTGCTACTAAAGGACTTTAGTTTTCCTGAGTCATTCTATCATATGGTCAAAACCCTCTTTCAAGATGCATCTACTCAGGTCGAGGTCAATGGAGTCCTTTTCTCAAGAAATCTCCCTTAAGAGATCCATAAGGCAAGGGTTTCCACTAGCATTGACATTGTTTGTAATGTTAGAGTAAAGGTTTTAACTTAATTGTGTTAATTAAGTTACCTTTATTCCTCTCTTAAGATTTCACTTTAGTTTGCATAATGTGACATTTAATAATTATATTAATTATTAAATGTCCTCATATTAGGGTTTCTTTTAGGGTTGCACTATCTCCTTCTTAAGGATTGATCCTTTGTATATTTCATGATTCTTTTCACACATTTGTGAATACAGAGCTCCACATCTTTGAGCATTTTTATTGTTCTCTTTGTTGCTTCTCTTTGCTTCTCCTTGTAACAGGTATTTTTCGCTTGCAGAGGTCACTGGGCTACTATGAAGTTGTATTTCCTCAACTTCTACATGTAATAGCCTCTAATTCTCTACACTATGTTCTCAGGGGGAGTTCAAATATCCCAAGGGTAAGGGGAATCATGCTGCCAGATGATAATGAACTCCTTAACCTACAGTTTGTTGATGAAACCTCAATCTTGTTAACCCTAAGGAGGCCAACCTTACAAATATTTTGGGGAAATTGGATATTTTTTGCTTAGCCTCTAGGGGTAAAATTTCCCCTTCAAGATCTTGTCTCTTGGGATGGATAGAAAAACCTCCAGACGAAGTGAAAAAGTTTGGACTTCAATGGGGTGGCCCTAAAAAATTGGTAAGATACCTTGGTATCCTTTTTTTGTGGAACCTAACATTAAGGAGATGTGCCAGTGGATTAGAGAAAAAATTGAAAGGAAATTTTCTAAGTGGAATAGATAATTTCTATCCTTGGTTGGGTGAATCTAGGTCTGTCAAAAGATACTCTCATCCTACAGTATATACTTTGCTTTTGTTTTTTTTAACTCATACCAGATTAATGAAATTCAAAAGAGAATAAGAGCCTTTTTATGGTCTGATGGAAAAGGTAAAAGAAAGAAACACTCAGTGAAATGGGAATGGTGTACTATTGAAAAACCCAAGGGAGGCTTGGGGTTGAATGACCTAAGGCTACAGGGAATTTCTTTGGCTTCAAAGTGGGTGATTGGGGCCTTGGAAGGTGGAGAACCAGAGTTTTACTCTGAAATCATGGAAATCATAGAGGAAAAAATAACATGCTTCAAGTGGCTTCTTATTATACAGAAATTACCATTCAAAACCAATTTTGATGACATTGACATATGCAGCATCTGTAGAGTGTGAAAGAATATTAACCATATTTGATTTGATTGTAATTTTTCTAAAGAGATATGGAAAATATTTTGTGATAAGCAAGATATCTGGGGAAGTAATGAACAACCTCTGCCTAAGAAGATTCTATTTAATCGAAGCACAAAAATGGGGAAAATAGCCTTCATATTTTGGTTATTCCTTTCATCTAACATTTTGTGGTCCATCTAGAAAGAAAGGAATGAAGATAGGTTTCAAGGGAGGAAGAGGATGCTTACTGAGTCTTATAGAAGACTCATGTTTCACAATGTTTCCATGCAAGTTTACATTATAGTGGAACTCTCAAAAGACAAATTCTGGAAATACCTAGAGAATAGGTAAGTCACAATAGATATTATGGAGGCAAGGTATGGACATATGTGGCCAGAGATCCACCCTGGTGTGGAATTTTTCCTGAAGGCCCTTCATGCATTTTGGTAGGACCTTGCAGTGAGTCAAAGCAAGAAAGTGGACAAGGGGGGATATGAACTGCAACCTTCTATTGAAGAACTAGTAGCTGCAAAGTCACTGTTAGCAATGACAGGCGGTAATGGACCAGAATAAAGCAATTCAAGGACTACAAATCGGCCTTCTTCATATCCTTTTTATTTGTATTAATTGTTTATATTAACACAATGATATATGGTTGTATATTATGATAATGATGCTTTCATGTAGCTATTGATACTCTGATAATTTGATATTATGATACAAGCTATTTTTGGGCTTCCACCCTTTTGGCCTCATCTAGTAGAAGGTTTTGATGATAATATGTAATGGGATAGTCTAGAATGGGTTTTGCTACTGTTGGCTTTTTCTCTTGATCTCATGTAAAGGTGGGTTCAATTGATGCTATACTGTAAAGTGGGTTTGTTAGAATTGATACTCGGTTGAAGCACATAATCCATATGATTTGTATTCTCTGCTCATATTATACTTAATACAAAAAAATAATATTAATGTAAAAAACAATAAAATATAATAGAATAATAATAATAATATAATAATAAATTATAATTCAATAATAATAAAAAATAAATAAATATAATACCCCATTTATGGGGTTCAAAAGGATGATCTTTGGGAAAATCGAAGATTGGATGTGAAGTGGCATCCATCGGATGAAGGTTGGGTCAAAGTAAAATTTGATGGAGCAGCACAAGGCAATTTAGGGCCATCTATGGTTGGTTGTGTTATAAGAAATCATATGGGTAAAAGGATAGTTGAGTGGGAAAAGCATCTGATAGACAAAACAAATAATGAAGCAAAGTTTCAAGCGACATGGTTAGGCCTAAAGCTGTGTAATAAAATTGGAATAAACAAAATTCATCTAGAAGGTGACTCCATGATCATAATAAATGTTGTAAGGAATTGATCGATCCCCAATTGGAAGTGAAGTAGATGGCTAAATTGTATTGTAGCCAAGTTGGAAGGTGTAGAGGATTTTAAAACTTAGTCATATCTTCTGTGAGGGAAATTTTGAAGAAAACAACCTGTTAAAATAGGCAATAAATGTGATTTAGGAGCATGATGGTATGCTAGTGCTCCATACAATCGCTCCCACATGAGTGAAAGTCACCAAATTTATGTGAATGAGGATGGAGTAAATGAGGTATCATTTCTATGCAAGAATCCAAATTATGCATAATTTGGATATTTAATGATCATTAATAATTAATGATTGAGTGTTGGGTTAACCTCAAAAGTTTTCTATAAAGAGGGATAGTGAATTTAAATAAACTCATTCTTAAATCCATAATAAAGTTTTGAGTGCAGTGTTCTACATTCAAGAATTCTTTGACTCTTTTGTGAGGTAAATAAGGATGATGTAGTGGTATTATTGGGGATACTCTAAATTCTCCTACCTCCAGTTATGTAGTTTTAGAGTAAAGGAGAGACCAATTACTTTTAGAGTGGGTGGAATTGGAAAGAAAGTGATCTAGTTCACCTAGATATTGAGCCAAGTTTTAAACCAAGATGAGGAGCTTTGATGGAGATAAGTGCTTTCATTAGGTGTGCAGGAGTAGAATTTTTCAATCTTTTCCCCATTAAAACCCATCAATTTCTCATACTCCATTTTGATAGAGGCCCTCATAGAGGAATCGTGAATTTCTATGTCATGTTGATTCTTCCTAGTGGCTTGATCCTAGTTGATGGTTGGGGTAGCATATTTACTGCCACTTCAACATATTATTAGTACCTCCATTTGGTATCAAGGTGTCAATGTCATTTACAAACACATTCATATTTAGTAATCCATGATAGGTATATTTTCTATGTTTACAACTCCTAAGCATGTTTGGAAACCCCCATGGTCTAAGGATATGATATGCTTCACATCCACCGACTTGACCACCAAATTTAACCATCACTCCCATTACCAACCTCTATATTGGTATCTATTGTGTCAAATGCTATAGTGACATTGTGATTTGTACAAGATCTTGCATTCTCTACTCATATTTTAAAATGATGTAACATTGTAATTCATTTGTAATAAAATAAATATTGTGCTTTTCTTCATTATTCAGTTACAATAAATAATTACTTTGTGTGTTTAATGTCTATTCAAATTATAAGTAATTAAAATTAATGTTAATACTCATTATATATCCACAATCATTGATATTGTCACTTTTTCTATTTTTCAATTACTTAAGTTATATTTTACAACTTGTATGTGGAAAAATAAAAAAAATAAACTGATAATAATATATTAATAATACTAATGAATATATTAATTAAAATATATTAAAAATAATATAATATAGACTATAGGAATCGAGTAGCCCCCCTATAAACTATAATACACTTGGTAAAAAAAATTCACGTGATCAATAACACTTGCACGATACACCCTCCAATGCCATGGGAATGGTGGGATAATTGGACCTTGAGACCTCTTACCTACAACATGATTCTTTATCCAATCAAGACATGGCCCCCACCCTAATATAATACTATTTTTTCCTTGATTAGTAAAGGCAAGGAAACCCTGTAAATCTTTTATTAAATCTCTAAAAAAACATTACATCCATCTTCAAAATCTTCGAGAAAATTCTAATTTGAAATGAAAATACCTCTAAAACCCATAAAACCTTACAACTCTTCTTGTGTCTACTTCATTCCTAAAAATATTCTACCCATTCTGAGCCCCACTACAAAGCTACAATTAAAATTGAAAGTTTACAATCATTAAAATAAGTCGCATCAAAAATTCTATCTACTTTTTCTTTTTTCCGTGAGAGTGGAGGTGCATATTGAAGGCAGCTTCCCTCTTCTTATTTTTTCTCCTTTCAACCTTATACCAAATCTCCTCTTGTTCATTTGTCCAGGTGAGATCTCCATCATCTCCATTTGGGTTGCACCTATCTTTAGAGGACACCATGCTCACACATTCTGATTGGCCACCCAACTCTTCCTTTGGGGCACTTCTCCACTCCAGAAAGGTAGAATTACCCATTGCTTTATTAAATATTCTATGGGGATGCTTTGTAAGTGGCTATATCAATTGGATTCTTATCTTTGGATCCACTCTCCAAGCACTCTTTTTCCACTAAATAATGGTGAGGGGAGACCTCTGTCCACCAAGTTTCTTGATTATTCCTCTTCCTCTTAGAGCAGTGATCAGCAGTATGACTAGTATTGAAGCATCTACAACAATGAAATGGGAGGCTCTCATAATCGAGCATATATTTCTATTCCCCTCCTAAATATTTAAAGTTTTCCTTTGTAGAAAGATCTTTTTTAATATCCATTTCAATCAAAATATGTGCATAGATAGTATGCAAAAGAAATTTGGAACCCTTGTCGACCCCCAAAAATTTCCCAAATGAGTTTCCAATGATGCCAAAGCATGATTCAAAGTAGAAATGCATAGGGAGATTTAGTAGTATTACCTAAAGTGGAACCAAATTGAAGGATTCTATGGAAGGATTAAAGCGGGGTGTAATGGCTTCAACATTAACAAATGTTTATCCTCCCAGCTCAATTGGTAGTTGCATAGAATTGCATTCTTGTCCTTTGTATTATCAAAAACCACCGTAAAAATCCCCTTGTAGTGGGGTAGATTTAAACATCACTTTCCAAAATGGGATGCTAGGTTTCAGAAATCCATCAGTGTAAATCGGCCATACATGGCCAAAAATCATGACCTTCTTATTAAACCCAAATCTAAAAAATATCTTTCATTCTCAAACACTTCATCTACAATAATCCCTTTAAACCCCATAAAACCTTAAAAATCCTCTCGTATCTAATTCATTCCTAAAAATATTCTACGAATTCTAAGCCCCACTACAATGCTACAATTAAAATTGAAAGTTTACAATCATTAAAATAAGTCACATCAAAAATTCTATCTACTTTTTATTTTTTCCATGAGAGTGGAGGTGCTTATTGAAGCCAGTTTCCCTCTTCTTATTTTTTCTCCTTTCAACCTTATTCTAAATATCCTCTTGTTCATTTGTCCATGTGGGCTCTCCATCATCTCCATTTGGGTTGCACCTATCTTTATAGGATGCCATGCTCACACATTCTGATTGTCCACCCAACTCTTCCTTTGGGGCACTTCTATGCTCAACAAAGGTAGAATTACCCATTGCTTGCATTTGAATCTTCTATGGGGATGCTTTGTAAATGGCTATATCAATTGGATTCTTATCAGTGGATCCACTCTCCAGGCACTCTTTTTCCACTAAATAATGGTAAGGGGAGACCTCTTTCCACCAAGTTTCTTGATTATTCCTCTTCCTATTAGAGCAGTGATTTGCAGTATGACTAGTATTGAAGCATCTACAACAATGAAATGGGAGGCTCTCATAATCAAGCATCTGTTTCTATTTCCCTCCTAAATATTTAAAGTTTTCTTTCATAGGAAGATCTTTTTTAATATCCATTTCAATCAAAATATGTGCATAGATAGTATACAAAAAAATTGTGGAATCCTTGTCGACCCCCCTAAATTTCCCAAATGAGTTTCCAATGATGCCAAAGCATGATTCAAATTAGAAATACATGGGGAGATTCAATATTATTACCTAAAGTGGAACAAAATTGAAGGATTCTATGGAAGGATTAAAGTGGGGTGTAATGGCTTCAACATTAACAAATGTTTATCCTCCCACCTCAATTGGTAGTTACATAGAATTGCATTCTTGTCCTTTGTATTATCAAAAACCACCATAAAAATCCCCTTGTAGTGGGATAGATTTGAACATCACTTTCCAAAATGGGATGCTAGGTTTCTGAAATCCATCAGTGTAAATCGGCCATACATGGCCAAAACTCATGACCTCCTTATTAAACCCGAATCTAAAAAATATCTTTCATTCTTAGACACTTCATCTACAATAATCCCTTTGATGAAAGTAGAGGGGGATATTAAAAAATGCTGCATGGGCTTGGTGACCTTCCCTTCACCTTAGTTCTCCATACTCCTTCTCAAGCACTTCCCTTGTCCCCCCTCTAGCTTCCTCTCCATCTGTGACACCAGATCTCGACCATATTGTGTTGTTGTTGAGCCATTTTGAGACCTTTCACACCTCCTATTTGGCCCAACCATGTAATGCCCATTTCTCTACAATGAATATGACCCCCAATCCTTCACAATCTCTACATATGGAGTCTCTTGCCTAGCAGCACTATGAAAAACTCAAGGAAACTTCACCCATTTCGGTCGCAAGAAACCATAGCTACAGTGGGAAAGGGCACACACAGGGAGGGAATCATGCTAGATAAATTGAATATAATACTAATATATATAATAATATAATATTATCATTTAATTTAACCAATTAATTTATATTCATATATTAAATCTAATATAATTAAACTACAGGTCCTCATATAATATTAGAATTGGAGGAATTTAATTTTTTCATTAGTTATGATATATTTTTAAAGTGAAAAATAAAATAAACTAAAGATATATATGCTAGTAATATATACTCATAAAATTAAAATTAATGTATAAAAGTATAATATTTTCTCAACCCATTGCAATTTTCTAACATGTGGCATTACGTTTCACATAACCTCTTTACATTGTAACTTTGAAACAGTGGGACCACCACAAGAATTCTCTCACACACTATGCTAATGTGTGTCTCTTCAGAGTGACAAAGTGTTCAATCACATCCACATGACAACATATCACAAGCCCTCTACATATCATAAATTCATAAAAGAAGCACTTGTACAAAGATGTGTCATGCAATCATTAATTTTAATTTTTTAATACTACAATTTAATAACAATAATAAAATAGTAATAATGTATATTAATAATAACATACTAACATTAATATAATAGTAATATTAATAAATATATAAAGAATATAACTTTTTTTTTTATAAGGTAAGTCCTACCAATTTGGGGGTAGGTCCCGTAGAAAAATTTGTGCTAACTTTTAAATTGGATGAGTTCCAATTTCCCACATGATGCACCAAATTTCCTTAAGCTTGATAAATATTGATGTTTCCATGTGCAGGGCCATGTAAGATAATATGAAAAAAGTAATGGCTGAAACTATGTGGCTTTAGATCCCACTCTAGAAAACTCTAATGATGGATTAGTTGGAAAGGATTTCAAGTTTCACCCCAACCACTTTCCAAGCTCTAGATATTTTTTTTCAGATATGTTGATATTGAGGTAAGGTGAAGTAAATGCACCATCTCTAGATATGATGAAGCCGAGAGCCAAAGTGAGTGCAACCTCGTGTGAGATGTAAGGATATTCAATGCAGTATAATGATAGTACAAAAATTATTATGGTTGATGGTTTTAAAGTCAATTCCCATCCAGAATGGCAATGACACACCCAAACAAACCACCATGGAGATGCTAGTGTTCTTAACTTGTTCCAAAAATTAGTTAGCTTTTCTAAGAGGGATAATAATCTATCAGTTGAAGAGAGTTTTCTTGGAGGTGGATTTTTTGACTGTGAAGGCCATAAAGCTCATTTTTGGTCAAAATTTTCTTACCTCTTGAGAAAGACATTGTGGTAAATTTGATATAACTTCTCGATTCATTGCTTCTTTGTTAGACCTTCATGTTGCTAAGGAAAGGATATCAGAAATGACACGAGCCCTTTTTGACCCATCTCTTCGGGAGGGTTTGGAAGAAGTTCTTACCACTATCTACTTGGGAGAAGGAATACCTCAGCCATGAGACCATGTACAACATGTAAATCCATCCATTGAATTCCTTCCCTTCCTTCCAGAGGTTACAAAGGATTCCTATTAGATGCACTGCTTCTGCGCAAGAGTTGGCTATGATTTCCTAAAGCATCCTCTTCATTTCATACATGTTAGAGACTTCCAATGGGTGACCCAAAAAAATATAATATGTTATTATTAGTATTTTTAATATATATAATTATAATACATAAATATATAAATAATATAATATTCTAAGATACCATTATTAACATCTAATACAATTAAGTCTATTGCCTATCATGGACTCAAATTGGCTCAAAATAAAGGCTTCAAGAAAGTTTGGCTTGAGGGGGATTCTGTCAATATCATTAATAATTTGAAAAAGTGTGCTACCTCCTCTTGGACTATTGAAAATCTGATTAGATATTCCATTAAGATCCTTAAATCTTTTGATGATTATTATCTCTCATATTTTGAGAGAGGGAAATGGTCTTGCTGATATTTTTGCTAATTTGGGAGTTAGAGGGGCTAAGGAGTGGGGTTTGAATGATCCTCTACCTATAGAAGCTATTGCTACTATTAATCATTATGCCCAAATCTAATGTGATTAATGATTTATTAGGGCTTTGGGTGTGCATGTTTTTCTTCACGTGGAAGGTTATGATATGGAGGAGTGATAATCGAGATTTGGCTCAATTTGATGGTACTAAGGGTGATATCCATAGGGAGCTAATTACAAGGATAATTAATCAGCTCTACCACGTCTCCTTCCTCACATGGATTATGGTAATTCTTAGCAATTATTTCTTGAGAAGTCTCTTCATTATTTTTAAATTTTTGAAAGTTCTCGACTCTATTAGTTTGGCAGCCATGGGTGCAGATAGAAATCGTGCGGAGCCATTCTCATGCGACACAATAAAGAAGAAACCAGAGGTCTGGAAAATTCTTGAGAATGGAGGGTTGACACCTTATCTTGAGGGGCTTCATAGTAATAGCCCTCAGATGACTACTTTGTTTGCCAAAAATTGGAATAATAGGGTTCTAAAAATTGGAGGTACAAAGTTTGATGTTAACAAAGACCTCATAGCTCAAATTACTAGTTTGTCTATGGAAGGTATGAAATTCTTTAGAGATAAAAAGGAAGCACAAAATTCCATCAAAATATTCTTTAAAGGAGATGAAGCTCAGGACCTTTGTGTGGTGAGGAGTGGGGGATATCAGAGGAAATCTATCAAGGTGTTGTGTGGGGATGTGGCAGAGGATATTATGCAGCTCATTTCCCTTGAAGGCCGATATTCAGGGGTAAACGCTTATCACTTTGTTTTACTTAACCACTTTCGACATAAGAAAAGGATTTCCTTTCCCTTTAACCTTTTGGCCTATTTAGATGTTGGCATTACGAATCGTAAGAGAAACCTGAATAACCCTATTCTTCATGTGGGGCTAATCCTCTTAATTTTTGACTATTCCAAAGATTTTGAAGTGGTTAAGCCACTTTCCACCCCTAAGGGTGAACAAAAAAAGTAGGAGGGTTATGAGATGGTCTCTGAGGAGGATTTGGCTAGCAAAAAAGGAAAAAGAGGAAGCTCATTCTGCAAAAAGAGTCAGTGTCGAAGGATGATGTTGATTTTGTGTTGGACTCTCTAGCAACCATGGATGTGGATAAGCTATCCCCTACTCTGGGGAATTTTAAGAATGAGGAGCCAAGCCCAATCAGGGTTATGACACTTGTAGTGAGGAGTTGGTTGATGAAATGTTGAGTTGTCGCAAAAAGGAGAAGAAGGATACATCTAGTGAGGTGTCTTTGCCTCCCCCTTCTCTAGAAAAAATGGATTTGATCATGGGAAGTAGTAAGAAGAAGGTGGTGAGGTCTGCAAGAAAAATTTCAGAGTTGGATTCTCCACTTAAAATTGTTGGCGGACAAGATGTTGTGGTTTCTCCAAGTGGGGTTAGGGATTTGCAGAAGGATAAGAAGGTTGTGGCTGAGATGGGGTAGGATGTTGAGGATTCTCCTATGGTGGAAACAGATAGTTAGATGAAAAGGATGGTGGTTGTTGCGGAGATTGTGGAGTTCATTCATAAAATCAAGATGTCGATTGTTGTTGATAAGGGAAAGGGTGTTGTTGTGGGTTTGGACAAGGTTATCTCCTCGCATGAGGAGGATGATGATGGTAAGGATGTTTTTAATATTGATAAAGAGAATATTACTGATGTCTTAGGTGCACCAAGGAGGGCTCCATTATTTTTTATAAGCTTTTTAAATGGATTTTCCATGAACTCAATATGACAAATGTGAAAGTGTGTGGTGTAATGAGAAAAGTAGATGATTCCCCTGTTCAAGATCAAATTGATGATATGGTGAATTACTTGAACATTATGGTGGAGGAAATTCTTCTGATGAAGCAAAATCTTGAAGGAAAAGTCCCCGCCTTGTAAAATCACATTGAAAGGATATATGCTAATATGGATAAAGGTAAGGAGGGGAATAAATATGGGTTCAATTTTGAATCTGTTGGTGTTACTCCTCCTATGGATAGTGTCAAAATTGGGAAGGAGGTTGAGGATACTGGTGCTGATGACATGCTGATGGAAGGGGAGGTGCTTCATGATAAGGGTGGTGAGAAGGGTAATGTTTTGATTAGTGAGGTAAAATCGGCTAGGTTTGGGGCTAGGACTTGTAATAAGACCAAAGCTTAGGAAGGTCCTCCTACTACGAATTTGTCTGTTGTTGGTGATGAGGTCCTAAAGAATGCAACATGTGATGTGGAGGTTGCTGATATCCTAAAGAATATGTAATTTTGTTGGGTGGGGTTCTCCTTTTTTGTTGACTTTTTGTTGTTGTTTTGTTGTGGTTGGGTTGATATGATCTAGTTGATTGTATCTTTTGGTTTAGCTTATTTTTTGTGTAAAGGGTTTTGAGCCCCTTCAAAACCCTTTTTTACCTCTACTCAAAACATCTAATATAGTTACACAAATTATTTATTATATTAAAATTATATAATATAATATTCTTGTTATTTATATTATATTATTTCTATTAATATTTGATTAATATTATTATTTATTACATCTTTATTCTATGTTATTTTAATGTAACTGATGGACCTTCAAAATTTTGACATTTTTAGGTTGGTTACTTGGCATTTCTCATGATCTTTCACCTTTGTATTGATGATTCGACCTAAGGTTTTAAGGTCTAAATGCCCTTGTTTCACACTTTTCAAATTTATTGGGCCTTAAACCCTTGCATTTTGTTTCTTTTTTGACCCCTTCACTAGGTTGTCGGTTGTTTTAGTAACAACCTATGTCATTTGGACTGTTGTCATTATCGACCCCTTTTCCTAAGCTCGCCAGTCATCAGGTTTTTATCAAATTTTAACATTTCATGGTCGGCCTAAAATTTTTTCGTTTTTAAAGACTTATGTCTTAAGTCTTTAATTTTATCAAGGGGTTGTTGCATGTTGCCTAGCTCATGGCCCCTTCCTTATGAAAAAATAGTATGTGCACATGCATAAGTCTGAGCTATCATATTTAATCTTGGCCCTTGCACGCACACTGCGCAGTATTTAAAAATTGTATTTTGGCTAGGTCACACGGTGTGCACGATTGTGCCATGTGTCCCCCAACTCGAGCAAGACCCAATTCCCACTATTGGAATGATCTTAGCTAGCGGTTGATCGATGGCTCCAAATGTGTTGTATGATCAAATCTAAGCCATAGAGCACACACTGCGTAGGTTATTAAATAATGTCACCTAATGTCATGTGCGGTTTGTGCGATGGCACCACGTGGATTATGTTGGTGGCGTATGAAATCTGGATGGGGCCCATGGGTGATGGACATGTTTTTATAATTCGGAAAGACACTATTGGCTGGTGGAATGGCCATGTGATAGCATGGAATTTTCAAATGTCTTTGAATCAATCTGAGTCATCCAAAGTGCCATCTCGATGATTGATCGATGGCTCATATTCAAAGCACAGAATTGGCCATGTGATGGTCATTTGGATGTTGCAAATAGCAAGAATTAATGGTGTATGCTCTTTAGAGGATATTAGCCTGATCTCCATGCATGTGAAGAGCCACTTCCTAGAAATTATGATGAATGGTACGCTGATTTCCATGTACTAGGGAATTAACGATGATGAAACAAATGCCAGTGAATAATCACTTGCTTGCTCATGCTCTTTTAGAGCATTGATGATCGACATCATCAATTGGATCATAAATATGGATGAAAGCTCATCATTTTTGTCACAAAAATTGGGAGTCTTAATTTTTTGTGGTTAACGATTACTCTTGTGAAGTTTCTATTTATTAGTGCAAGATGAGCTGGTCGAGCACATCTCCATCAACTGTGCGTAGGTCAGCTAGAGTTAATGTTTGAAATTCTAGTGATGACATGCCAACACATGAAAAAATTAGTCTTCAAGAATCTCTCAACTTGAAGATGGAATCCAAGAAGCCCATCCTAGGAGTTACTAGGTGTAGCTCTTGGCTGAAAAGCCTAGCTCCAATTATAGAAGGGGCGGTGTGTGGCCAAGAGGAAGGGTCTGCAAAGTTCAAGCGAAGGTCTAGGGCTAGAGTAAGGTATGTTCGAGGTTCTCTAGGTAGGAAGAATTCACCCATTGATATTTGTGATAGCTCTGGTGATAGTGGTACAAAGACCAACTCTGACTATGGAAAATTCTTGGTGGTGTCGATCGAGATGGCTGGTGTGAATAAAGAGGTCCTCGTGGTTTCTCCAATTTTTATGGTGGCACCATGTGATGTTACTATTTTTGGTGCTAAGAAGCATGCTGGTGATGAGGAAGGAGTGGTGGTTTCGCCTCCTACTATGGTAAAGACACGAAGCAGGCACAAGTACCATGGCCTTGGTGTTGGTTCAATTTGATGATGGTGATGGTTTGCTAGTTTTTGGTTGTGATGTGTGTTGGGTCTTTTTTGTGGTTCAGCATGAATATGGATGATGGGCCTTAAATACATTTTGTAAAAGGTGGGGTAACACTGGTTGGTTGTTATGAGTTTTGATTCCCCTACGTGGTACATGATTGCATCTAACCATCTGGGATTTTGAAATGTGAATGAAATTTTGTTTTGAAATGAAATTATGTTGAAATGTGACTATAATGAGCCCGATGCTTGTTGCTCTCTTGGGTTATAAAAGAGATTTCAAGGCTCATTGCAGGGGTTAGATTTTTGAATCCAGTAAGGTCTAGGTAGGGTATATTGAATGCACAGAATGCATACTTCTTGATGAATCTGCCACAAATTGTCTTGAGTAGGGCTTATGTATAAAATACTCTTAAATGGTTTTATGAAATTATTGATATTGAAACAAATCTAAAAAATTAAATTATGTTCTCTCTTGCATGTTGTTGTGACAGTCTATGAATGAAAATATCAAGTGTAGTTTCATTATCTTCAATGGTTCATTTGAATGTATGATTCTATTTATTGCCTCAACTCAATGAGTTAATCAAATTCTTGAGAAAGAATCGTAGTTCTATGATAATGTACTAAGGATTTGATAAGAAGTGATACTTTAAGTACTGTGAAGTTTTATGATGTAATGCATTGTGAAAATCATTCACTTATATCAGGGTTGAATATTGTGTATGAATGAATATTTCATACATGACTCTTTCACAATTTGATGAGGCGCTGGCTTATTCATTTGGAATTCTTATAGTTTAATAAAATCAGCAAATACCCATCTACGGATTCAAGATTGGAACACTACTTAATTCAAATCGTACCCATACTAAGATGTAAGTCTCTTAAATACCAATGTTCCTAGAAACATAGAGGTCATTTGTTTGAAGGATAGCCAAGCCTTTGGTGAATAATGTCTAATTGTACTCAGTAGGGAAAAATTTGTGTGTGGAAGTGTTCTTGAGGTTTTGAATATCATATGAACACAATATGGGACACCCTCCTTGGTATCACAGAGCCTAAAGAGTAGGAGTAAAGACCTTGGAATCTTTACTCAGTATGTTGGCCTTCTAGCCTAAGGATTTCTTGAGTATAAGGCATGACATCCCTTTAGAGAAGTCCGGAGTCTAGTAGGAAAAAACACCTATAGAAATGGTGACTCTATTGGGGACATAATTTTGTATCTCTCATTACAGACTCTAATATAATAGAAATGGTGACTCCATTGGGATGAACTCTGAGAAATTTATAAAAGAAAGAATCTTAGGCACAGATGGTAGTAACACAGAGTCAAGCATATGGTGGATCTAAATATTTTGTTTAGATATTGAAGGTTTGATAACTTGGAAAGGTTTTGGTTGCAGTAAGACTTTAAAAATTTATGAATGACTCTGCTGGTGGAGACAACACATAAAAAAATTTACTTATGAAAGGGCTTCATGTTTCTTTGAAGTTCAGCCCTCTATAAAGGAGGTGGAAACTCTATCTACAAAACCTATTGAAGAAGTGAAGAAAATTCCTAGAGAGACAAAACTTGTTGTTGGGATGAAAGGTTGACAACTCCTACAAATTTGCAGATATTCTTATAAATCTAAAGAAGGTATTATTTTGTTTGAGAATAATTTATGAAATATTCAAGACTTGAGATGATATATGATTCCCTATTGGATGAAATTGCATCAAGAAAGAGAATGGTATTAGGTCTTTTCATACTTCTAATGGTCTAAATGTGTAATATCACTAATAGTATGAGAAGTATTTTAATTTTACTCTTGAGTGTTTTTCCCTATGAAATATCAAGTAGAAATATGCAGGGAAAACATATTTTGTCATTCCCTCAAAGGGATTTTGTTATTGAAAGGTATATGCCACTGGATTTTAGTGGTATTAAGGGTTTTCTGAACTTGATTCCTAAAATTTTTAGGAAATACTTGCCCAAGTTCACAGGACAAAATTCTGAATCAGCTTCTAAGAATTTTCTTACATTTATGGATTTGATGGGAGATTATGAGGTAAATCATGAGGATGTTGTCATGAAACTCTTTGTTCAATCTTTGAAGGATGATTCTAGAGATTGGTTCTCACATTTACCAGTGTGCTCTATAGTTTCATGGAATCAATTTAAGGTAGCCTTTGTAGAACAGTTTGGTGAAAGGATAAATCCAGGTATGGTAAGGAAAAGATTTATGGAAATCCATAGAAATAAAGATAAATTGGTCCCTTCTTTCAATATTAGATTTACAAAGGAAATAAGAGACATTCCAGAAAGAATAAGACCAAATGATGCAGAGTGTTTGGTTGTATATCTAGGTTCTTTTGACAAAAATATGGGCTATCTATTGAGAGATAAAGAGCCTAAAATATTATGCTAGGCATATCAGAGTGCTATGGACATTGAAAACAACCTCAAGTATTCAATAATGAAGGGATGTCTAGCTACTAATGTTGGTCATTTTTGTGCATCTTGTGCAACTACAATTGAAGAAGCATGCCAAGAAGATATAGCTCTTGTTGTCCCACTTGCTACATCACCACTTTATGTTGATCACAATGAGCCCCAAGAGAGGTGCCCTCAAGTTTTAAGAAGGGTTGATCATGTTTCTCACACTAGAAGATTATGTGATATAAGGAGAGGTCAAGGTGAGTTGCCCCATGAACTAATCCATAGATTTATGGATGTGTTGTTGGAAATACCTGAGAGTGTCAGGCCAAAAGAGTCAATGTGTATTGAATCGGTTTGCGAAATATACTAGTCAAGAATAAGTATGTTGCTAGAGGAATTAAAGCCTGAAAGTTTGGGCCAAATAGTTGAATGGATACAATTGGTAGAAGGAATTTAGGTCAACCAGGTACAACATCATATGCTTCTAGGAAATAGTGATCCGAATCTTGCTAGGGAGAAGCAAGAAGTAGTACAAAATGGTGAAGAAAATGAGTTAGAACAGGATGATTGCAACCAATTCACTAATGTTATATGAGCATATTATCATTACACTGATGGGGATGATGACCCCTATGTGATGTGTCTTCATCAAGTTCTTGGGAGGTAATAAAGGATGAAGAGTTGGATGAGGTCTGAATGGTTGCACCATCAAATGATCAAATCAATAGCTATGATTTTAATGTTGATAGTGATTAGTCTTCTATTGATGATCAAGATATCAACCATAGATATTATGATATCCAATTTGAGGGATCTAAATGCAACCTCACTATTGATGAATTATCATGTTGTGGTGATTATGATGATATAGAGTCATGTTTCTATTTTAATGACTATGAATATCCTTACCAAATGGAGGGGGGCCCTCTTTCAATAGTTTGTAAGAATTATGTTGTTGATGGTAAGAAACAAAGGCTACACTCTCATATAAAAGGGGTAGAAGTTTCCTGGATAGAAATTAATGTAATAGAAAACCCTCTTTTTGAGGAACATTCATATGTGCTAGCTGTTAAAAATGAGTTCCATGGTTGGTGCAGGAACAATCCTCTATTTGAGGATTCTGATATTGCTTTGGATACATGGTCAAGGAATGAATTTGAGCAGTGCACTAGCATGTTTATTAATGGGAACACTTATGAAGCTTTCACATTTGGCACTATTGCGAAGAATGAATTTGAAGACCAAGAGGAAACTAGGGTCTCTCAATGTATATCCCATAAGTGCAATTCATTTTGTGCCAATGACTTGCAAGTACTCTAGTTACAAGGGGAGAAACACTTTGAAGTTAGAGGTGATAAAGGATGCAATGAGAAAATTGGTCTCACTTTTAAAGGTGTAAATGTTGAATCTAAAGGTAAATGTTTCATGAGTGATGTGTAAACTAATGAAGAGAGAGCTGTAGAAATTAGTGCTAGAATTATATACTTTGACACACACAAAGATTTTGCATTAGCTTTTGGGCTCATCACTGATGAGTAGGAATTTGGCTCATCTGTTGGGAATCTAAATAGTGTTGGGTATGATCTCCATCAACATGAATTTGTGGTTGAGTTTTTTGTTGATGCTCCTCACCTTTTGTGCATCATTATGAATTTTTTTCCATTCAACAAGAATGGCATCTATGTAGGGTAGGGTGAAGAAGTTCTTGAATCTGTATCTCTCTTATCTAGTGCTTCAGAAGACTGTGGTCTTGTTTTGATGCACTATGTCCTTGAAGGTTTTAAATTTAATATGCAAGGTGATTGTGATCAAGTGGAATATGGATGTTTTCTCTTTCCACTTCAACTTGAAAAGCCTATGATTGATAAACAAGGCAATATTGAGACATGGGGGATCATTGGTATCCATCATAATAATGCAGTGTTGGGAATTGTCTACTTTGGGTGCTCATCTAGTGCAAGTGTGTAAAAAGAAGGCCTTTGATGAAGGAAAGGTTTGGATCCAAAGTTTGGAAACCCCTGATGCACCAAGTTCACAAACTGAAGCTAGTGGAATTGGATGATTTCTCCTAATAGAGGAGACCTTGTACAGTTATCTAAATCCTTGTATATAGGTTTGGTGTGTTTCTTTCCTGTTGTGTTTGCTTGTCTTGTTTGGACAAGTTCCTAGTCTTTTGTTTTTGTTGGTCTGCTTCTACATGAGATCTAGATTCTTGCCATACCCACAAGGGGTATGCATCCCTAAGCTGGAGCCACTAATGATCCTTCAAAATTTTGACATTTTTAGGTTGGTTCCTTGACATTTCTCATGATATTTCACCTTTGTATTGATGGTTCGACCTAGGGTTTTAAGGTCTAAATGCCCTTGTTTCACACTTTTCAAATTTATTGGGCCTTAAACCCTTGCATGTTGTTTCTTTGTTGACCCCTTCACTAGGTTATCGATTGTTTTAATAACAACCTATGTCATTTGGCCCATTGTCATTACTGACCCATTTGCCTAAGCTTACCAGTCATCGAGTTTTTATCAAGTTTTAACATTTCATGGCCGACCTAAATTGTTTTTGTTTTTAAAGACTTATGTCTTAAGTCTTCAATTTTATCAAGGGGTCGTTGCCCATTTCCTAGCTTACGACCCCTTCCTTATGAATAAACAGTGTGTGCACATGCATAAGTCTAAGCCATAAGATTTAATCTTGGACCTTGCATACATGTTGCGCAGTATTCAAAAATTATATATTTTGGTTGGACTCCACTGTGTGCACGATTGCGCCATGTGTCCCCCAACTTGAGCGAGACCCGATTCCCACTATCGGCATGGTCTTAGCTGGTGGTTGATCAAAAACTCCAAACATGCCATCTGATCAAATCTAAGTCATAGAGCGCATTTCACGTAGATTATTAAATAATGTCACCTAATGTCATGCACGATCTGCGCGATGGCGCCATGTGGATTTTGCTGGCGGTGTATGAAAGCTAGATGGGGCCCACGAGTGATGGATGTGTTTTTTTAATTTGGAAAGACACCATTGGTCGATGGACTGGCCATGTGATAGTATGGAATTTTCAAATGTCTTTGACTTGATCTAAGTCATCCGAAGTGCTATCTCGGTGATTGATCGATGGCTCATATTCAAAGCATAGAATTGGCCATGTGATGGCCATTTGGATGCTGCAAATAGTGAGAATTAATGGTGTATTCTCTTCAGAGGATATTAGCCTGATCTCCATGTGTGTGAAGAGCCACTTCCTAGCAATTATGATGAATGGTACATTGATTTCCATGTACCTAGGAATTAACGATGATGAAAGAGATGCAAGCAAATAATCACTCGCTCACTCATGCTCTTTTAGAGCATTGATGATTGACATCATCAATTGGCTAATAAATATGGATGAAATCTCATCATTTTTCTCACAAAAACTGGGAGTTTGAATTTTTTGTGGCTAACGATTGCTCTTGTGAAGTTTTTATTTGTTAGTGCAAGATGAGTCAGTCAAGCACATCTCCATCAAATATGTGTAGGTTAGCTAGAGTTAATGTTTGAAAGTCTGGTGATGACATGCCATCATATGAATAGAGTAGTCTTCAAGGCTCTCTCAGCCTGAATATGGAATGCAATAAGCCCATTCTAGGAGTTACTAGGTGGAGCTCTTAGTTGAAAAGCCTGGTTGCAATTATAGAAGGGGAGATGTGTGACTAGGAGGAAGGGTCTGCAAAGTTTTAGCAAAGGTCAAGGGCCAGAGTAAGGTATGGACGAGGTTCTTTGGGCAGGTAAAATTCACACATTGATATTTCTGATAGATCTGGTGATAGTGATACAAAGACCAACTCTGACTATGGAAAATTCTTGGTGGCACTGACTGAGATGGTTAGTGTGAATAAAGAGGTCCTCGTGGTTTCTCCAATTTCCATGGTAGCACTGTGTGATGTTACTAGTTTCGGTGCTGAGAATTTTGTTGGTGATGAGGAAGGAGTGGTGGCTTTTCCTCCTACTATGGAAAAGACACGAAACGGGTGCAAGTGTCGTGGCCCTGGTGTTGGTTCAGTTTGATGATGGTGATGGTTTGCTAGTTTTTGGTCGTGATTTGTGCTAGGTCTTTTTTGTGGTTCAACATGAATGGGGATGATGGGCCTTAATGAAATTTTGTAAAAGGTGGCATAACACCAGCTGGTTGTTACAAGTTTTGATTCCCTTGCACGGTACATGATTGCATCTAACCATCCGAGATTTTGAAATGTGAATGAAATTTTGTTTTGAAATGAAATTATGTTGAAATATGACTGTAATGAGCCCGATGCTTGTTTCTCTCTTGGGTTATAAAAGAGATTTCAAGGCTCGTTGTAGGGGTCATATTTTTGAATCTAGTAAGGTCTAGGTAGGGTATATTGAACACGCAAAATGCAAATTTCTTGATGAATCTGCCACAAATTGTCTTGAGTAGGGCTTATGTATAAAATACTCTTAAATGGTTTTATGCAATTACTGATATCGAAACAAATCTGAAAAAATTAAACTATGTGCTCTCCGGTGTTTTGTTGTGACAGACTATGAATGAAAGTATCAAGTGTAGTTTCATTTATCTTCAATGGTTCATTTGAATATATGATTCTATTTATTTCCTCAACTCAATGAGTTAATCAAATTCTTGAGAAAGAAATGTAGGTCTATGATAATGTACTAAGGATTTGATAAGAATTGATACTTTAAGTACTGTGAAGTTTTATGATGTAATGCATTGTGAAAATCATTCACTTATATCAAGGTTGAATATTGTGTATGAATAAATATTTCATACGTGACTCCTGCCCAATTTGATGAGGCACTGGCTTATTCATTTGGAATTCTTATAGTTTAATAAAATCAGCAAATACCCATCTATGGATTCAATACTAGAACACTACTTAATTCAATATTACCCATACTGAGATGTAAGTATCGTAAATACCAATGTTCCTAGCAACATAGAGGTCATTTTTTTGAAGGCTTTCCAAGCCTTTGGTGAATAATGTCTAATTGTACTCAGTAGGGACAAATCTGTGTGTGGAAATGTTCTTGAGGTTTTGAATATCATATGAACACAATAAGGGACACCCTCCTTGGTCTCATAGAGCCTAAAGAGTAGGAGTAAAGACCTTATAATCTTTACTCAGTATGTTGGCCTTCTATCCTAAGGATTTCTTGAGTATAAGGCATGCCATCCCTTTAGAGAAGTTCGGGGTCTAGCAGGAAAAAAAACCAACAGTAACAATTCAATAAATCTCTTGTGTTCAATTTAATAGCTTCTAGTTCTAAATTTCTAGATAAAGTTTGAGATTAGAGTTATGATTGGTGTTCAAATGTAGTTAGTGTTAGGATTAGAGTTAGGGAATAATGATCATAATAATATAATATTGATAATATAATAAATATAGCATAATAATAAAATCATAATATAATAATATAATATAAATAATAATAATATAATAAAAATATAATAATAATAATAATAATAATAATAATAAATGCATAAATATCAAAGTAGGCCTCGGATAGAGGAGCGACTCCATCATAAATAAAGTGGCTTCACAACTTTTTTGGCCATCGCCATGTGGTGTCCAATCGGAGATTCCCTTTGAGACACTTCTCTTTCCTTTTTTTGGGCTTCGGTTGCTTGACACGTTGCCTCGGCCTACTTTCTGTTCAGATGGGGCCCACACTATAGTTACCTTTGCCAAAGGTATGTTTGAGGTTGGTTTAGCTAATATAGTTTTGACATGGCTAAATTTAGTTAGCAATATGGCAGTATGGGATGCTTTCATAATGGGAAATGTACAAATATCAAAGCAAGCCTGGGAAAGAGGAGTGATCGCATCATAGATAAAGTGGCTTCACAACTTTTTCAACCACTGCCACATGGCATCCAATTAAAGCTTCCCTTCAAGACGCTTCTCTTTCCTTTTGTCGAGCTTTGGTTTCTTGACACATCACCTCAACCTGCTTTCTGTTCGAATGGGGTCCACATCGTAGTTAACTTTGCCAAAGGTATGTTTGAGGTTGGTTTAGCTAAGACAATTTTGGAATGACTAAAGTTAGTTAGCAGTATGGCAATACAGGATGCTTGCATAATGGGAAATGTGCAAATATCAAAGTAGGCCTCAGAAAGAGGAGTGACCACATCATAAATAAAGTGGCTTCACAATTTTTCCAGCCGCCACCACGTGGCGTCCAATTAGAGCTTCCCTTCAAGATGCTTCTCTTTCTTTTTTCTGGGCTTTGATTGCTTGACACGTCACCTCAACCTGCTTTCTTTTTGGATGGAGCCCATAATGTAGTTACCTTTGCCAAAGGTATGTTTGAGGTTGGTTTAGCTAAGATAGTTTTGGCATGGCTAAAGTTAGTTAGCAGTATGGCAGTACGAGATGCTTGCATAATGGGAAATGAGCAAATATCAAAGCAGGCCTTAGAAAGAGGAGTGACCGCATCATAAATAAAGTGGCTTCACAGCTTTTCTGACCACCACCATGTGGCATCCAATCAGAGCTTCCCTTCAAGATGCTTCTCTTTCCTTTTTTCGGGCTCTAGTTGCTTGACACGTCGCCTTAGCCTGCTTTCTGTTTAGATGGGGCCCACACCATATTGCTAACTAGTTGGCTGGAGTTGTGTGAAAGAGTTGGAGGCAGTGGGTGGTGCAGTGGAAGGTCTGGTAATAGTGTGGTGTGAAGGTTGGGAGCATGCTTATGTACATGCTTCAGGATGCTACAAAATTTGAAAGCATAGTAGGTAAAGTGGTGAAGTCGGTTTATTTTCTAGAAGGTGTGCTAGCAAAGGATTTTCAGGGGTACAACCTATGGGAAGGAAACAAATTTGTAGCGGGTTTGTTCCCCAAGAATTATCTGTTGATCAGAGCAGCCTTCCAAGCATTGTTTATTGCAATTAATTAAAATCTATCTCACAGAGATTCCAGCTACATGTTAAGGGCTTTACGAAGGTATTCAAGAGAAATAGAGCCTGACTTAGCTAAAATAGTAAAGGTAAAATTGCAGGCGGTAATGGCTTCATTGACCCATATTCATGATGCACCAACCAGTATGCAAGAATCATAGGGAATGGTAGTGTTGAGCAAGATGGTGCCATAAAAACTTGACATAGTAAGGGCTTTTGAAAGGGTAGGAATTAATTTAAACATGTTGCCACCAAGCCAATTCGAGGATCCTCTTGCAGAATAGTAGGGGGAAAATGAAGATCAAATGGAAATCATGGAGGAGTAAAATTTCATGGGGAGGCAATTTTGGTAATCATTTTTGGTCTGCATTGTAATAAAAGCAATGCTCGGGTTGAGACGGTAAACATGGATGAGGCAACAACAAAGATTCAATATAACATAATTACACAAGGTATCATTTATCAAAAAATTATGTTCAAAAGTTTGCTGAATTTTGGCATGGTATGTGGGACTAAGGGTTTGCAAAGCTAATGTAAAAATCATGAAAAAATATGTTAGTCCTTTAAGTGCTTAAGGGTCGAAAGTGTCACTTGAGTGGTGATGGCTATCATGTATGGTCAAAATTTTTGTATGGGCTTTGGGTTGTAGTCCACTTTGGGTGGCCACATAGAGAAAAGGAGGGTAGTTGAACTGAAGTCATTTTGTGATCGTCACGAAGATAACCTATGTAAGGGGTGCTTGTTAAGGGTTGTATTTTGTATTCCACTAATGGAACAATTTTAATAGTTTTGAATTTAAATATGCTACAACTGGAGGTTTTCTTCCTAATTCTTTCCTCTTGGTATGCATCTTGAATCAGGTTTTGTAATATTTTATGATAATTATAATAATATATTGTAATGGCTATACCATTTTTGCTGAAAAAATAATAATAATAATAAAACAATAATATCATATTATTAATACAATAATAATATAATATAATAATTTAATGTTATTAATATAATAATAAAATTAGTAAAATTAGTATTAATTTATATATAAATAATAATATTATTATTTAATATATAATTAATATAATAATATTAATTATATATTGTAACATAGAAAAAGGGAACCCTAAGTTTAATGTCTAAACCTAGGATTAATTTTTCTCCTTTTTCAAAGCTACATTAGGAGGGTATGTGTGGGATCATGATGGGCCAAAAAGTGGTAATATCGAAGTGATATTAATAAAACTAAAATTGATAAAACCAAAAAATTATGACGACTTTTTTTTTACCCAAAATTGATGAAACCAAAAGGGTTTTTAAAGGAGATTCTCAACTTTCCACCAATATAAATTATTCTTTACCTTGAATTTAATAAATAATTATTATTCATTTTCCATTTGAATTACGACTAAAGTCCTAATTGATAGGCCGATTGAAAAAAATCTATAGCTTTCAAACGGTATCAAATTTTTTGAATCCAAAACACGCGTCACATTCTATGCTTCACAAACTATAGGATTAAAAAAAAAAAAAGAATTTCATGAAGTTTTGACCAAGTTAAGGTGGTCAGAAATATGAGTTTTTATGTTTTTAAAAGTTGTAATAAAAAATTCATAATTAATTATTTACTTGGAAACAAATTACAAAAAAATATGCATCGCATCGGGACATAAGTCCCCTACTTATATTTAAAATATTTTTAAAAAATATTATCATTTTATTGTGGTTAGGGTGGTCAGACAGACACCTACTTCTTATTTTTCACTGAAATTTAAGTACTACTGCTTTGAAATTTCAAATTTTCACCAAATAGATTTTTTTTTTTTTTAAAAAAAAGCTACTATTCTGGAAATTACATTCAATTTTCTACAGATTCTATTCTTACATATTTTTGAAATAATATAGATAACATTAAAATTTGTGCGTCAATTTTCCTAACTCTGATTTTCTGAATTTTATTGCCACTTAAGGGCCTGTCTTTTCCATGATGATCCTGCACATACCCAGGATGAAAATCAACAAGGTGATTATATTGACTTTCAACCATGAAGATGAGTTATTCAGACCTAGATCTAATCCTTTTGAGCCTTGTAAATGGATATGAATTGATTTTATTTGATTCACTTAATTAGACTATGTGCCCTAGTATGAAAATTACAAGATCTCGATAACTAGAAAATTGAAACAAAGGTTTAGGAAGATATGAGAAGGGTAGAGTGTTGTGTACCTATCCTAAAATTTTGTATTTATTCACTATAGGAGGTTATAGGTGCCTAAGGGAATCTATATCCTTGTAGGGGTGTCCTACTCTATTTTCGCATTCCTCCAATGTCAGATCCGAGACCCCTATTTTCACTTGCAAACTTATTGGATCATTGTCGGATAATTATGTAGGTGAGTTTTTGTGAGTTGAAAAGGTGTAGGTATTTGAATTCAAAAAAATAGATAAATGATCTTCAAACTTCTTTAAATCCTCTCCAAACTTGAAATTTTCACATTCAAAAAGAGAATAAATGTTGTGCCATTTAGGGTCTTGCCTTGGTCAAACCCCGTGTTAGTGTTTCCACTTCCACAATGATAATTTCAATGATAGGAAATATAAATGATAGGAATGAATGATGAATCAAAAAAGTGTTGCAACTCACCACCCTTTAATGACTTCCTTGAAGGACTGAAGTCATGCACATCACCTCAAGGTCTTGGATATTGCTTGCTTGAATTCTTGAATTACTTAGTGACCTACAAAAAGGGTTAGCCTTCACAAACAATGATAAAATAAATATGCATAAACTCACATAGTACTTGACATGATGCTTGGATCTTGAATTAATGTAATAAATCTCTAAAATGTTTCTCTTGACTACACTTGAAAATAGTTCTTTCTCATAAATTATCCTGTAGATTTGAAATGATGCAATAACTAGGTATTTATTCAATTTCCCACAAATAAAATTTTGATAGCTAACATTTGTAACTTGAATTTATAATGTTAAAATTTCGACACTGACATATTCAAATTTGGATCCTAAAAAAATAGGGGGAGCTAGATGCCCAAGGGCATCCTAGTTTTGGTCCTATTTTCCAAGATTTTAAGTGTCGGGGAAAAACATTAAAAAAATGTATTTGTTCAATACTTGTAATTTTTTGAAAAATAGTAAAAATAGGCTATAGAATGCACAATTTAGAAAATTAGGGACTTAATTAGGCTCAATAATTTAGGAGGGACAAAACATAGTGTGAAATTGTCAAGGGTGACAATTTATGTTGTTACATATATATTATTTATTTATATGGATTAATTAATTAAGATAGGTAGGCTAGTGTAAAATTACTATAATAATATATCATTATACTTCTATTTTATGACCAATTTTTCATAGATCCAAATTCCTACAAAAGTCTCTAAAATGGAGACAAGTGTCAACATATTTCAATGTTATACTTGTTGATCCATAATTTTTTTTTAAGTTGTAATAGAAATACTTTACATTCGTTGATTAATTGATCCATTTTCCTAGTGATCACGTTTGAATGTTAATGCACATGCTTTTAAAATCACTTAAGTTTCCTTTGTTATGTACTTGTATGGTGATCCCCACTAGCCACTTTAATCCTTGTTCGTGCAAAATGTCATGTTCCTATTGTATCACACACTTTTAGTTCATCGTGTGTTCTCATTTACTACAAATATTTCAAGTTGTGATGGTGTGATATGATTACATTTGACTTGTCGGTGGTAAAGTGTTATCCTATTGTATGCCACGTCATTCATAATTGCATGCGGTCAAAATATTTCACCGTTCAATAAAATAAAGTTAAATTTAAAGAACGACGACTGGTACTCAAACTTGCAAAAGGGTTTGTTGTAGGTATCTTGTTTGCATGAGTGAGAAATAATGGTGAAATCAATTGATATTTTCTAGATTTATTGGATTTTTATTTTATAAATTTTCAATTAAGCTCGTAAAAATTCATAAATATATTTTGTGGTGTAGATAATTTTTGGATTTTTGAGCTCTCTAGTGTTCAAGCAAATGTGAATTAGAGTTTTCAAGTAGAATTCAGGTAAGTATTCAATTATGTTATAATTTGTTGAATTATTTCTTAATTTGTATACTTCCACATCATTAGGCTCTTTCTTCTGCACTAAGAACAAAAAAAATTAGTTGAGTCATCCTAAATTCTAAAATTTGCACCATAATTTTAAAGAATCAAAACCCTAAATTGTGCTAGAATTTAGAAACCCTAAAAATGAGTCATAACAGTTCCCAACCATGCATAGAAAAAATACCATTAGATGAGGATCTCATATTACAATTCCTAAGATCATCAATGAAAGTTAAGCATGCACACTTGGGGTAGGGATTTTATCAGACTAGTTGACACATCAATGTAGAGATTGTAGAGATGTGATCATTCCTGTAAACATATGGTCAATTTTTTAGCATTGGTATAAGAGGATATCCTCAAAGAGACTTATTTTTCATGTTTAGGATTTTGACTAGGAAAAAATGATGGTCCTAAACATTTTCATTAATGTGGATTTCATTAGAATACTAGAAAAAAATTATGATGCTAATGCTAGGGTTGTTCTAGCTAAGAACGGTGGTGAATTAGTAAGAATTGATAAGGGGTACACTACAAAGGTTTTCAAGCTAAATTCAGCTACCAATAAGGCTATTGATTTTAATGTTTAAAAAAGAGAGTATTAGAATGATAAGGCTAGCTACAAAGTGAAATTTTTACCAAAGCACAGAGTAAGAGGTACAAATAGAATACTAGTAAGATTTTTTCTCATGAAATTGGAACCTTTCAATGAAGATATATTTGAAGATTTTTTCATTAAAACTTATCATGCCTTATTTCAGGTCCTTGAAGTGGATGTAAAAACTTAAATACTTTCACATTTAATGATGATGATTGTAGATATACAAAATCTAGACCTAAATAGATAATTTTACTTTGATTCATTTATAGTAGAAGGAATGCACAAAAAAATAGCGGTAGTAAAAAGTGATAGTAGGGTCATGGATTTCAAGTTTTATTCATTGTTGCGTCACATGTTTTTACATGGAGGAAGAAATTTTTGGGATAAGGCTTTGTAGATAAGGATTCATGGTGACAAAAATTTCTTACTTCCTTAACAATGTCTTACTTTATTGGTAAAATATTGAGTTATTTAGGTACAACATTGAATAGATTTCCAAAGGAAATACTGGATTTCTTAAGACCAAAGAATAGGGTGCCTAGACTAGGCATTCAACATGACTTAGGAGATTGGTATTTCCATTCAAATACTACCATGGTCAAATTTTATGGATCTCTAGCTAGGCCTCATATCCAACCAAGACATGCTCCTAAAAAAGTTGGCATATATGGAAATTATTTAGCAGTTAAATGAGTCAAATAAGACTCATTTAAGAAATCATAAAATAAAAATCAGCCTTCCCTATTTATCTTCTATTTTTCAGACTTAGTCCTCATTGGTAAGGAAGGATTGGAGCTTGTATATCCAATTTTATAGTCCTACAAAATGGATTTTGATGTTAAAAGAGATCGTGACCCAAAAAAATTTATAAATCAAGTTAGGCTCAACATTGAGAGATCAAAATTCTATCATAGAGTATTACTTGAAGATAATTTGATAATAAAATGTGAACTAATCAAGAGATAAAGATGAAAAGAAAAAAATGGGTTTCTATATGGAAGGGAGAGGAACACATAAAGAAATAAAATCCAAATTATATAGGGGCTTTCCATGAGATCAAGTATCCTATTGCTAGGATCAAAATTATGATGGATAATACAAATAATTTAGCCTACAAGCCTCTTGTGGTGTCAAAAAGAAAACTAGAGGAGAGACCACATCATGAGGAAGATCCACAAAGATTTTCTGAGATTTATAAATTTGGTAGAAATGGAAAAGACCTATGGCAGTGCAACAAGCATAGGAAGGACCTGAACAATCATTTCCATTACTTTTAGAGCAAAAAAAGAAAAGGAGGAACGACATACAATCACCTCTAGTGGCATATTCCATAGATGATGGAGAAGAAGATGAAACTAAAGAGATAGAAGAGAATATATTAGGGGAGGAAGAAGTAAATCAGATGATGCCTTCTCCCTAAAGGGTGCAAATTCTAGATAATACCCCAAGGTATATTGGATATCAATATTAGAGGTGGGGGAGATGAAGAAAATGATGTAAGGGCCTTAGATTATACAAAATTTATCTCAAATGATAATTTTGTCAAGTCAAAATTAGTCAAATATTTTTTCATAAGGATGAAGAGGGGAGAATTCCAAGAAATCTTGAATAAAGCCAAAGTAGAGGTAAACCTAATGAAAATAGAGAATGTAACAAAGGAAATCTTGAAAGAGATTGAATTTAGAGTCAACAATATCACTCTTGTAGAAGGAAGGAAAATGGTGCAAGAAACTAGTTTAATTTTTTTACTAGATTGGGATATAGCCTTTTTCATAGCCTTAGAAACAATTAAAAGACATGATGAAGATAATTTTGACACTAAAGAGAAAGTTCAATAGACATACTTTGGGTTTGGTTTTAACACAACATATGAAACCTTAGCTATTTGGTGTATGGCCTCATGCACAAATAAGCCACAAGTGGCAAGAAACATCAGGGAACTGACTAGAAATTTAATTTTTAAGAGATTGTTTGACACTTCCACTCCTCAGGTAGTTTCTCTTTCTGTAAACACACCCTTATTTAGTAAACCAACTACAAAGAAGCTCCAATTGATTATGACAAGATATATGCATATCACAAAGGTTTATGTCAGAATACAATAAGGTGCAATCATTAGTGCCATCTCCATAGAGCATTGTTGCACAAATTATTACCTCACCACAAAGTGATCCTATTCCAATTATCACTACCCCATTGACATTTATAGATGTACAAATGTAGGAAATGGATTCTTTGTCAATGAAACTTAAAGAGGTTGAGGAACAAAACTGAAAGAAGCCAAAGAGGATAGGAAAAAAGATAAATTGATTTGGTGGATGCCCTAATTTGGTATAAGGTACCAAAAATATTAATATGACATGAGAACACTTGGCATGGAAATATGAGCTTAAGGAATGCATATGTATAATATTTACAACACCAAAATAACTTGAAGGCTACTTTAAGAAAATGGATTCCAAGGACTGCCTTAATGCGAGAAGCTTACAAATGTTTTAGGTTTGAACCCAACATTTTAGAAGGTTTTTTGAACATACATCAAATGATTTTCTCACTAGGAGAAGCTTTTTCATATTAGACAAAATTGGAGCAACAACTGAGGGTAAAGTTCAGTTTACTGAAAAATATTGAAGAGAATATCATTATAATTATTTTGGACGATAATGGAAATATCAAACCACTCAACTAGTGGAAGAGTGACTTTGGTATAACTTCCCATTCTCTTTCCTCATTTATTTGTGCTAGTAGGGAACCAAAATCACTACCGTTGAATAATAATTTAGCTAAATTATTTGAATTGGAATCAAACCTAAATAATTTTAGTGAATATACAAAATAAATTTTGGATGTAAGATATAGAGCACACTTAGAAAGAATTTAAAAATTATCAGCATTTCAATGGCCTACAAAAATGTTTTTTTTTAATATTATATGGAAAAATATAATAATTATGAATAAGCATTCACTTACATTTCAATTGGTCATCACCTTTCAATGACAACATCCTAGACTCTAGACAAATTGATAACAAGGCAGATAATAGGTCAAAAATCTACACCAACAATCTTGGAGTAGTTTTTAGACCTTCAACTTTATTCTCAAGGTTTTAGTGTCAGAGAAAAATAGTTTGTAAACTATAAAGTACTAATTTTTGAAGCACCAATGTACAATTTCAATTGAAATATATGAAAATCATACTCAAAATTAAAATGTAATTCACTCTTATGAATAAAATGAACTAGGATTTTTGAGTTCATTTTCACAAACTCATATGTCAAGTATTTTATAAATTATTTTATGTTCAAGGAGTAGAGTAAACAATATTTATAAGATACAGGGGTGTTGTGTAGTTACATACATATTCTTAAGTAGAACTAGAGTTACATTTGAATGCTATTCGTAGGATATTTATTGCAAGTCAATAATAAAAAATTATCCACTAAAATATGTTTAAATTTTTACGATGAGATCATGAAAGGACTTATATATGTCTATTTGACTCACAAAATAAAATATAGAATCCACATTCTAGAATCCAAAACTAACAAAATTTTAACTAACAATAATTACAAAGTTTACTCTATCAATGTGAATTGTGATATATAAAATTAAAATAAATATAAAAAGAGTTTCATTTCATATGATATAATGATATATCCATAAAAAATTATAAATAATGTATAAATATAAAAGTATTTCTCTTTTTTATTTTGGGTTGATTTTTTCACACATCTAAATTCCTACATAAAGTCTTTGGAAAAGAGACAAGTGCCAACATAATAAAAAAATTATATATTTTATTAATTACAATGGTATAAAAAATTTCTTGGGTCCCATAAGCTTTCAGTATATTCTTGGAATCATTCATTCATTTTGGGCCAATTTTTTTTAATTTTAATATATTTTGATGTTATACTTGTTCGACTCATAAAATTTTCTTCAGTTGTAATAGAAATCCTTTATATCCATTGATTAATCAACCCCTTTTCCTAGTGACCACTTTTGAATGTTAACATATGTGCTTTTAAAATCACTTGAGTCACCTTCATTATGTACCTATATGGTGGTCCCCATTTTAATCATTTCCAGGGACCAAATGTCCCATTCCTATTGCATCACACACTTTTACTTTTCCACACATTCTTTTTTTCTGCAAGGCCTTCAAGTTGTGATGGTGTGGTATGATGACATGTGGCTTGTGGGTGCTAAAGTATTATCTAGTTCTATTCCATTTCTTTCCTAATTGGCATCATCCTATTACGGCTACAAGTAAGTAGTTAATTGCATGCTCTTGTTAACTATATAATATTTTAAAATTAATATTTTTATTTCATATTGATATGACATAATATTATGCCTTAAGAAATTATAAAAAACTTATTATATATTAAATTACTCGATCGTTTGATGAAAGTTTTATGGATGGTTGTAGTTTAACTTCATAATGAAATGCACATAGTGATAGACTTGTGAACTCAAACTTTGGAATCATCCTAGAACCGTTATATTTGTAAATATCAATTATTGAGAATTCGTTGTGATCAAATGATGCCACCTCTCATTGAAAGTAATAAATTAATTGAAGTTGCATAAATGCATGACAAATATTGAATTTAGTTTGAAGTGTTAGTCCAAAATTGTAATGTACTAATTGTGTACTCCATAAGTAACAAGTTTCATTCACTTTAATATTTGAGAAAAAACAAGAAGTGAACTTGATACTTATAAGTGATTTTATTTTGAAGTGAGGGTTAGAACACAGGTACATTCTTATTGTATTGCACCAAGGAGATTTTTGGATCCAACAGAGCCAGTCTATGCCTGTCAGTGTCTTTGTAGTCATCTTTCAAGAATCAAATTCTAGGTAAGTGAAATATAGAAATCCTACATTCCATCTTTCTTAATTTTTAAATATTGGGGTTTAGGGTTGAGAGTTCACACTTTAAAAGCATGTCTACCACCACTACTAGACTAGCTATTAGGAAAGGAAAAGAAAATAAAAAAAATACTATGTCAGACTGTTTAAAACCCCAGGTTTCATAGATGGATACCATGATATTTATGATCTATAATATTGGTAGGATTACCTCATAACTAAGATTTTAATGTCATAATAAGGCTACAAATCAAATAAAAACTACCGATAGTAAAACAATATCGATTAATAGTGTCACTGCATCATGGATAACTAGATTGGGACACATTATGTTACTTGAGGTTTTCCCTTGCCTAGAATTTATCATGGTCTACACTCAAAATTATGATGATAACAAAAATAAATTGTTAATAAAGATAGAAAAGAAGAAATATTACCTATTACTACAAAATAATTTGTAAATGTGTTGGGGTTTATAGCAGAAGATTTTGGAAACATCCATATTGACCTATAAAACCTTTCTAGTAATTATGAAGCAATCCATCAAGTGTCCAAAAATTCTTTTATAAAAAATTAACAATGGATAGTAACTTATTCAAAGATAATCATAAGCCTCCTTAGAAAATGGATATTTTTAAACCATGGGTTTAAGATACTATTTCCATGCTAGAATTTTTCCTTGAATTAGATAGAAATTGGGAAGTGGGTGCAAGCCTCCTTGAAATGGTATATAATATCCATTATGCTACTCCACCTATCAAATACAAATTTCTTGAGTACATTGTAGAATCCATGCAAAAAAAAAAATTAACGATTAAAGGAGGTTCCACTAAGACATTTAGGTTCACAACCCACTTGTGTTATTTATTTCTATTCAAATTTAGTGGATTGTTTTTGGCCAACAAACTTCAAATTCAACTTTATCTAAATTTTGAGGAAAAAGTAATGGATCCAGTTTATGATTCGACCACTAAAATAAGGATGCATGATACTCAAAGAAAATGAAATTATTTTGTAGACTATTTTTTGGCTTCATCAGATCAAACAATTATAAATAATCCAACGCCTAGATTTCTCGAGTCTTGTAGATATTACATTCAATTAGGATCATAAATACAATTGGTTAAATGATACTTCATGGAAGAATATACTATGCTAATATTTTATGGATCAAGAGTAGAGCCCTACAAAATTATGATACATGTGACAATGAGGGTTTTTTGCATTAGAATATTTACGACAGACAAAGAGTACATATCAACTATACTTTGTCAGTCAACAAAAGATCATATTTCCTTTCTACCCTTTTCACGTGGAGGGTTCACATTCAAGAGAAAAGCATTTATTTATTCTATCTTGACTGGTTAAATAGATTAATTGAGTCACTAGTTTCCCCTTTTCCTTCAATAATTAAATAAATTACCATTTATTTAATTATTTGCTTATCATCATTCATCTATAGTTAAATAATTATTATTAATTATTTGGCTATTCACTAATCTTTTAATTCTTCCATAGTTAAATATTTGTCAAAATTATTTAACTATCTCACAACCCTTCTCTTTTATTAAATAATTAACTCAAATTAATTATTTACTACTCTTTTCTCATTTCCTCTTCTTTAATTAAAAGGATTATATGAATTATTTTAATTAAATTCCCACTTGCCTTTTCCTCAAATAAATAATTTAAATAAATAATTTATGCCTCTACTTGGTCAAAGATTCCTTCTCATGAATTAATTATTTTTTATTTTTAATTCCTCGTTTTTCTTCCTCCACTTTCTCATTTTCGAATCTCAATCGTCTATCGTCTCTGGGCTCTTTCTAATCTTGATCGTCCATTTTGTAACCTCCCCTTTTTTGCATTGCATTTCTTCTTGTATGTCGATCTTTGGCATCTTTCTAGAAGCTTGATCTTGACAATCCATTTGAATGGATTTCTATAAAAGAATCCTTTCTCTTCCATTTTTGTCTTAACAACCACTTATCTCCAACTTTCTTGCTTACAAGTTGCAAGTATTTGCACAATCTCAACTACAAATTTGAGGGCATATTTGTAAAAGAAGAATGAGGAGAGACAAGGGAATTGATTCAAGTTCAAGAATGGGGAGTGTTTTCATTTGATGCTTTCATTTTTCTTATGTTTTGATTGTTTTCTCTTGTTTTGGATTAGGTTTTAGCTTAGTAGTGTTGTGGTTGTCACTAGGATCTAGGCTAACTCATTTTAACCCATCTTACATTGGTGAACTTGACATGAAGACAATTTTTTATAGGATCTGTATGGATTTTTTATTTGTTTTTGTAGGTTTTCGTATGAAACAATGCAACTATGAAGAAACAACACATTTGATAGGAAGAACGAAACAACTGCCTGGTGGGAAGTTGGATTTGAAAATGACAATGCATCTATGAAAAACAATGATGCATCTATGGGTGAGAGAGTAGAATTCAAAATCATGACATAACTATTCTAGAATGGCGTACTACAGTGACTCATCTGCATATCGGAATGACACAATCGCCTAGTTAGGTATAAAAAATTATGTTTCAATTTCATTCAAATTTCTCTTTTTGGGTTTTCAAGCAGGCTAGGGTTTTTTTGTGCTAACTCTTTATTTTTAGCATGTGGCTTTGGAGATAAGGAGTCTCACAAAAAAATCGAGCTCTTTATTAGTTTAGGTTTAAGCAATTTTATTTTATTTATGTTACACAACTACAACTTGCATCAATATCATAAGGGTAAAATGAACATGCATATCACATTCATGAGGTATTAAAATGAACAAAAAAATTCATTTTCTCACTCTTGGGTATTAAAATGAACACGCATAAAATTTCATCAGTTTAAAATTTACAAGTGCTTGTTTCATCATAAGCAAAGGGATTAAAATTTAAAAGTGTCTTTTGTGTTTTATGGTTTTCTTTGTGCCATTGGATGTGTATGCCATCTTCTCGCACCACTTGGTGATCTTGAGGATCAAAATCATTCCCTTGGTATCTTGCATAACCACCCCCCACATTTGGATTTTGGAATTAAAAAGAACACCATGCGAGCGTGAGGCAAAGGCATTGCGTATGATCTCTCATTGTGCTTCATGTGATCTAGGAGATCAGAAACAACATACTTCCTTTCTATTGCGAACCTATTCTTTTATAGGGATTTCCACCCCACTTCGGAAAGTGGGAACGACACAAGTGGTAACAAGCTAAAGCCAAGCTCTTTTGAACCACTATATAAGAAAATTGCTTCTTGAATCTTGACGAAATTCATTAAGAAATAGGTGTGGATGTGTCATACCAACAAGTTCCACCCTCAGTAGCCTCATGAGCTATGTCAAAATCCTTTCCTAGGAAGGAATTGGGAGACCTCTTGATTGACCATAATCTTGAGCTAATCTTTTTGCATGTATAGCCACCTTAAACGGATACCCTTACTAAGAACCAATTGTGATAGTGGCCAAAAACCTTTTATATGCTCATTGATCGCAAGAGGTCGAACCTCTAAAGCCTCCCCATGTTTTCACTAAGCATGTGTAGAGACGGGAATTCCTCTTTGGGGAATGAAACTTGGTGAACTTGAGTAGTGAGTGCCATGGACAGGAATTCCTCTTTGCATTTTTACAGTGAACTTGACTGCTAAACCAGAGACTTGCAAACCTCTACCAGTTCATTCCAGAATTTCCATTTAGGAATACATTGCATTATAGGTTACTTTCCCCATCCTTTGAATTTCATAAATTAATCTTAAACTTTAGGTTCCATCTCCCTTTCAAATTTTAGACATAGGAAGACTACTAAGCTTTTGGACAATCCTTGGTTGCTTATCCATTTTTCATTGACCTTCATCCTTCACTTTACCAACCTTTTTCATTATCACCTTGGTTAAATTTGAGTCTCAAGCTTGTTTCCTAGCCTAGACTCAACCTTTTAAAAATTATCATCTTGATTATCACAAAGGTCAATGACATTTGGGTTTGTTATCTTGGACCTACATTAGCTTGGTTTCCATCCTTTTTCTTAAATTTTAGGATTCATATCCTTAGCATTACCTTAATCTCAATAGATATATATCATACCCTTTGACCATAGCTCTATTATCATCTTATCAATCTTTACCCTTGGGCCTAGATTGCATTTTCATTTTGCATCTTTATCCCAAAAACACAAAAATGTAGCTTAATTTCATCTTAATCTTAGTTGCATCATTACCTTTGATCATTAGCTTGACACCTTATCATTACCCTTCATAATTATTTAATCAAAATTCGGTATCCTTAGCATCCATAGGTTTAATATCCTTGCACAATCACCTTGTATCCTTGTATTTAAAACAAAAAATCCCAAAAACATAGTTTAGCTTCATCATCACCTTGCATTTCCTTCAAACTTGAAAATATCACCTGGTTGAAACAAGGTCACAAACTAAAATAAAGGAAATGGATTTCTCAAGTGATCCCTTTCATGACACCACTCTTGGATCAAACTCAAATCAATCTACACCTCAAAGAGAAACACCACAAAGAGACCCTACATTCGACAACTTAAGTCTAGAAAAATTCAACAAGAGAATGACTCCTGAAGAGATTGAAAGAGCATACCAAGACCCAAGGATTTCAAGCATGATTGATCAACTCATTGGTGCCAATCATAATACATTATTCTATGCACTAGCCAAAAAGGGTGCTAAACTCCCTCAAGGATTTGATGTCTCAACCATTGTAGAAGAAGATACCCAAAATACATTTGCATTAGGGATGCCCTCTTCACAAAAAATGTCAACCATACCACTTGGAACAAAAAAACAAATGGAAACCACTACCAAACACATCCCTAGCATCTCCAAATTTAGAAACAAGGTGACCCATGCTACTACACAAGGACAAAACTTTACTTTGGAAGCTCATCAAATTCCATGAGTAAGACCTTCACAAACCCTCTTTTTCAAAACAAAAATCAAGGTCCTACACCTTTACTTCAAAATACAAATCAAGGTCCTATACCTACACTTTAAAACAAAAACCAAGGTCCTTCATTCCAATTTCAAATCACACCCTCATCAAATAAAAACCAACCAAACAAATCTAGGAAGATTCACATTGTCTCACGAAGGGTGCCCAACCAAAACATTAATCAAGGACCTATCACATCATTCCAAAATTGGTGCAAGGGCACCTATACCTGGCAAAGATAGAGAGATGGACCTTGAAGGTTCAACAAATGAATTTGAAGACTTTTAAATTATATGCAAAGAGGAAGTTGCAAAATATGCTAAAATGAGATATATTGTCACAAGTTATCCATTTTCTATGCCATGTTGGCAATATGATCCAGGTGCATAGGATATAGTGTAGGTTTGGGTTTTATGTTTTCCTTATAATAAGGTCTCAATGACCATTTTCAATTGTATTTAAAAGTTTGATAGGTCAGTTAAGAGGGATCTTTAAAATCAAGTTGTAAAGGGATGGTGATTAGGAACAATATTGGAAAAATTGCCATTTTAGAGTATAACTAAAGGTGGTTAAAGTGGTTTTTCAGTTCTAAGAGGCAGTTGGATGTTGAAAAGTTTAAAATACAATGTAATCCCTTGAGAAATTGATGATTCAGTTTGGAAGAAGATTTTTAGCTATTGGAAATGTTGATCTCTGCAATTCTTGTGTTTTTCCTGAACTTTTCTTCTTGGTATAAACCCGTATAGAACTTTCATGTCTTGAGACTATGGACACCTCTAAATATATGTTTTTACATTCATCTTCATTTGATTTGGGGGTCTATAATCATTGTTTTGTGTGCGGAGAAATCAAACTTCAGGAACTGCTTTGTTTTCCTAAGTCAAGGGTTTGAGAGGAGTTAAAATAATGATCTAAGCCTCCCACCCACTGTGAAGACCTTTGACTCAGTGGAAAGGATTAGATAGGACCATTAGACATGTTAGTTCTTTCATGTGTGCAAGGAAGATGAATGTCATGACTATGGGGTGCTTGTAGGGTGGAAACCATTGGAAGAGTGTAATTTGATGAGGACAGTCTTGAGTATGGTCAAGAAAAGTTAGGAGGGGTCAATCTTATGAATTGAAAAGCTTGAGGGGACAATTTTAGACATTTCTAAATAGTTGGGGTGGTTTGGGGAGATTAGGAGTGTGTATTTTCAATAAGGGGTGCCCTAAAACCCTATGTTTCTAGGCTTTAGAGAGGGTTTTGGCATTGGAGGTTAAGACGAGCCTTTAGAGTCTTCGAACTTGAAAATTCAGGAGTTTGGATACCTTCCCTAAGACTGTTTCAAGTTATCTTGGGTTGGTAGTCAGTTTGTAGAGGGGTCCCTTTGGAAAAAAGGGCTAATTGTGAAGCCTAGAACTGGGTGTGTGTACTGAAAGTCCATATTGGTCCAAAATAGTGAACCTTGATTCTTGGGTATGTTGTGTAACCCTGAAAAGGGTATCTTAATCCACATTTTAATTGTTAGGTGTTTTGGAAAGGTTGAGTGAAAATTGTCCTAAACTAGTTTTGGAGTGCTACAAGGGCAGGGTGATGTGTAGGTTGCTAAATGGAGGAACTTGAGTGATTGACCTCTGAGATTGTGTAGAAACCTTTGTATTGACATAGAAAAGGAGATCAACACCTTGCCTTTGCATCATATTGTAATGATCTAAAATATCCCTGCAAAACCAGAGTGTTAGTCTAATAAATGCATGTATAAAATATTATCAATCAATGGAATGCAAAGGAGAAATAATGAGAAAAGGAATGAGAATAGAACAGTCTCATCCATTTCTCTCCTCCATGACTACTTCCATTGTACCTCCTCAAGCTTGTTGTTATAATAAATGGATGCCCTTAGCCTTTGTGTGAGCAAACTAATATATGCCTAGCCCTAGCAATACCTTTGAAGGATTTAATAAAATGAATCTATATGAAAAATTAGAAAGTTAATTCTATTAATGCAAGTAATAATATAAGCCTAATGTGTGATATGAAAATTCCAAAATAATAAATAGATTAAACGATGATCGATCCCGAAAATGAGATCAAGATTGCCATTTTATAGAAAATGCAATCTTGAATGGATGGACGAGATGAGATATATGAGGAATGCCCTAGAATCAAAGGTCAAGATTCAATAAAGCAACTCTCAATTAGGGTTAGGGAAAAATGCCCACATGTGTGTATAAGACTTAATTAAATGAATTAAATCAAGACTGAATGTGACAGTTGAGATGAAATTAGTAAAAATCAAAAGACAAGAGGATGAGATTTTAGAAAATCAGTAATTTTAGCAATTACTTGATTTGTAGAAAATTCTTTCCATTTTGAATTAAATTAATTCAAACTATGGATTTGTGAGATAATGAGTAATTGATTTTTTTGAAATTAATTACTAAATGAAGAATCAGTTAACTATGTGAAGTCATTTTTAAATAAATTATTTTATTTAAAAATAAGGAAATGTCACATAAGGCAATTAAATAATTAAGAATAATTATTTAATTTAGAAGAGGCAGTTAATTAATTAAATAAATTAATGAATCTATTTAATTAAGAGAGGATTTAGGAATTAGTGACATATTAAATCAATATATTAAAATATATTAATTTAATAATCAGGAGGACATTAATGATATAGATTAATTAAATAAATTGATTGACTTTATTTAATTATTAGAATACTTTGACAATTAAAATAAATAAATAAGATTTATTTATTTAATAATCATGAAGAATGAAAGATTAAGAATTAATTAAATAATTGTGAATTATTTAATTAATATTTGAATGTGGGTTAGAAACATAATTAAAATGTCATAATTATGCTAGGGCAAAAGGTGATAAAATATTGCTTGTAGGCCTTGGTCATTTTTATGTGTCTACACATATTGGTATCAGAGAGAGGGAGTAGGTCTTTGTGAAGATCAAGATTCAAGTTTGTGTGCAAGAAGAAGAAGGTAGTTGGAGGGAACAAAATGCCTCCTAAAAAAAATGTTGTTGCAAGGAAGCTTGATAATCATGACAAGGATATAGATACATTGAAATGGGAGATGGCTCCAATAAAGGCTAAGGGTAGGACCCTTTTGGAGGAAAGTGAGTCTGAAGAGGAAGAGACCTCTGGTGAAGAAGAGGAGATGGATCCAAATGATGTGAGAACAATGAAGCTTCTGAAAGATGTGAAGAAGGATGGACATGGAAAAATGGATGTGCCTATGTATGGAGGAAAACTTGATAGTGAAGAGCTCTTGGATTGGATAGGGGTTTGGAGAACTACTTTGATAGTGAAGATGTTGATGAAGGACATAAGGTGAAGAGAGAAAAAACAAAACTGAAAGTACATGCTTTGGTGTGGTGGAATTTTGTGCAAGAAGATAGGGAGAGAAAGGGAAAAAGCAAAATCATTTCTTGGAAGATGAAAGCAAAGGTAAAAGGTAAATTTCTTCCTTTTGATTACAATATTCAATTGTTTAAGAAATTGCAAAATCTTAGACAAAAGGAGTTAGATGTACAAGCATATACTGAAGAGTTTTAGAGGTTAAGTATAAGGGCTAAACATGAAGAAGATGAGGAAGAAATGACTGCTAGGTACCTGAATGATTTAAGATTCAACATTCAGGATGAAATCAGCTTGATGGCACCAAAATCAGTAGAGCAATGCTTTCAAATGGCAATGAGGGTAGAAGAAAAACTAAAAAGGAGACAACAAAAGGAAAAAAGAGGAAGAGGTAACACCTCTAGAGGAAGGGGATTCAATCCTAGTTCAAAGACAAAAAATGAGGGCCAAGGAGATGACAAGAAGTATCAAGAACAATCTGATTCCATAGGTGGATGGAGAGGTTCGAGAGGCAGATTTAGTGGGGGAAGAGGTTCCTATCAGTTCTCAAGAAGATGCTACACTTGCAACTAGCTTGGACATCCAACCTTTAAGTGCCCTGAAAAGCAAGGCTCAAGCTCTTATGGTGGAGAAAGGAGGAATCAACTAGTGCATGAAGATGAAGAGAGTGTGACTTCACCTATAGTGAACCTTACATCAAAAGAAGGAGAGACACTCATGATAAGAAGAACTGTGTTGCAAGCATCCAAGGAGGAAGATTTGAGTCAAAGAAGGAGCCTATTCAGAACTACATGCAAAAGCAAAGTTAAAGTGTGTCAAGTTTTCATTGATTCTAGTTCTCAAGATAATATAGTGTCTAGGGAAATGGTGGACAAGTTGAGTTTGGAAAAATTACCTCATGAAGCACCTTATAGAGTTTCTTGGGTCAATGATAATCAAACTTTGGTGGTAAAAGAGCAAGCATATGTTGATTTTCAAATTGGAGAGTATAAGGATAGGGTCCTATGTGATATTTTTTCAATGGATTGTTGTCATGTGCTCTTTGGGAGGCCTTGGAAATTTGATAGGAGGTATATATATGATGGTTGGGAGAACACATACACCATCAAGAAGGAGGACAAAACTTTTAAGTTGCTTCCCTTGAAAACAAGTGTAAGGGATAAGGGTAAGGCTAAAGTAGTGTTGTTTGGCAAGAAGGAGCCTTTAAGGCCTGATGATAGTAGGTCTGATGTGATTGTAGGTATAGAGTAGGTTGGTGGAGTTGTGACAGTGAGGGGAACACCTACTAATGGTGTTAAAATAGTAGGAAGTTTGTTTTTGCAAGAGGCAGAGAAGGCACTCATGCCTAGGTCTGATTTGGTCAAGGGGAATAGTGAGAAGATAGTAAGGAGATTGATCTTACAAGGAGTGAGTGATGGTTCCATATCTAGGTCTGATACAGTCAAAGAGAAGGATGGTAGGATAGTGTATAAGCATGGCAAACAAGGTGGAATGTTTTCAAGGGAGAATGAGATTACTGTGGGGACCATTGTATGTCTTATCAGCATAAGCAACGGTGAAAATCATGAGAATTTTGCAAGTATAAGGGCTGGTATGTCTGATAAGGCAGTGATACTTGATAATGATAGTGTGCAAGGTCTAATCACACTACGAAAAGACCAACAGGAACAAAGGTGCAAAGGTTTGATGACAGTGATAGGAGGATAGAGAATACAAGCACAGTTGGGTGGATGAAAGTTTGGAGATGAAGAAATGAAGGAGTTGGAATAGTGTGTTACTAACCATTGTTCATTTTCAGGTGTAAGGGATAGGAGGATGTCAACCTTTGATCCAGGAGTGAGAAAAAGGCAAGTTGCAGGTCTCGATATGCATGAAGCAGCACTGTGGAAACAAAGAACAAGGTTTTCACTCTTGGGAAAAGAGTTTCTCCATGGGGGGTGTATGGTGCAAGGGCACCTATACTTGGAAAAGACAGAGAGATGGACCTTGAAGGTTTAACAAATTAATTTGAAGACTTTTAAATTATATGCAATGAGGAAGTTGCAAAATATGCTAAAATGAGATATAATGTCACAAGTTGTCCATTTTCTATGTCATGTTGGCAATATGATCCAGGTGCATAGGATATAGTGTAGGTTTGGGTCTTATTTTTTCCTTATAATAAGGTCTCAATGAGCATTTGCAATTGTATTTAAAATTTTGATAGGTCAGTTAAGAGGGATCTTTAAAATCAAGTTGTAAAGGGATGGTGATTAGGAACAATATTGGCAAAATTGCCATTTTAGGGTATAACTAAAGGTGGTTAAAGTGGTTTGTCAGTTCTAAGAGGTAGTTGGATGTTGAAAAATTTAAAATACAATGTAATCCATCAAGAAATGATGATGATTCAGTTTGGAAGAAGATTTTTAACTATTGGAAACGCTGATCTCTGCAATTCTTGTGTTTTTTTTTAACTTTCCTTCTTGGTATAAGACCGTATAGAACTTTCATGTCTTGAGACTATGGAAACCTCTAAGTACATGTGTGTACATTCATCTTCATTTTATTTGGGGGTCTAGAATCATTGTTTTGTGTGCGGGGCAATCAAACTTTAGGAACTGCTCTGTTTTCCAGAGTCAAGGGTTTGAGAGGAGTTAAAATAATGATCTAAGCCTTCCAACCATTGTGAAGACTTGTGACTCAGTGAATAGGCTTAGATAGGCCCATTAGACATGTTAGTTTTTTCATTTGTGCAAGGAAGATGACTGTCATGACTGTGGGGTGTTTGTAGGGTGGAAACCATTGGAAGAGTGTGTAATTTGATGAGGAGTGTCTTGAGTATGGTCAAGAAAAGTTAGGAGTGGTCAATATTATGAATTGAAAAGCTTGAGAGGACCATTTTAGACATGTTTGAATAGTTGGGGTGGTTTGGAGAGATTGGGAGTATGTATTTTTAATAAGGGGTGTCCTAAAACCCTATGTTTCTAGGCTTTAGAGAGGGTTTTGGCATTGGAGGTTATGATGAGCCTTTAGAGTCTTAGAATCTAGAAAATCAGGAGTTTGGATACCTTCCCTAAGACTGTTTCAAGTTATCTTGGGTTGGTAGTCAGTTTGTAGAGGGGTCCCTTTGGAAAAAAGGGCTAATTGTGAAGCCTAGAATCGGGTGTGTGTACTGAAAGTCCATATTGGTCCAAAATAGTCAACCTTTATATAGTAATTTTTTTTTTCTCCTCCAATTTTTTTTTGTGTATTTATAACTTGAAACTTTAGAGCATGTATATTTTTTTTTTCAATTTTTATAAATATATATTTTAAATAAATATTAAAATCTACACGTATTAAAAAATAGTTGTTTCCATCAGACGTCAACTTTCATATTATCTATTTATCTAAAATGGAAAAAAATATAAACTTTTGATATAGATTCTTTTATCTAGTGTATCATATTTTTTCCATTTTTTTTAATTAGTTTTACTATTTTTCCTTGTCATGCTAATCAACCTAATATTTTGTGTTAATAACCTACTTTTAGTAAAAATAAAATGAAAAATATAAATAATAATTTTACTATTAATTTTTTTTTTTTTGAAAACTAGACTTATGGATCTATAAAAGGGTATTTTAATTTATTTTTTAAATGTTATTTACATGATTAGAAATTGTTAAAACATCGTTTTAAAAAAGTAAATCTATTTTTTTAATAAATTAGCCTCAAACTAGTGCTACATATGCACTTAGCCAATAATTTTAGTTGGAAAAGTTGTGGATATATCTAACTTAGCTAGAATGAATCTTACAAGATCATGTGTTTGACCAAAATATATTTTTAGTTAGAAATACTTAATTCACTTGTGCTGATAAGTTGGCTGAAAGTGTGACATAGCTTTGTAATTTTACCCAATAACAAAGGTCCAACACCACAAAACACCAATCCCAATCCAAATCCAACATATGACCTTTACAAGAACATCATAACACCAAATCAAACCAATGCAACACCATCTATTGTAGATACTTTGATGCAAAAAATATAAGCCATCCAACAATAAATGGAAAACATGCAATTGGGAACCAACAAGAAAACCTATTGTATGGAGGAATTGTGCCCCTTTCTGTTTGACAAAAATCTACGCATGCCACCCTTTCCCCCTCATTTCACAACACCACCTTTACCTAAGTACAAAGGGAGGGGAGATCTAGTAGAACACATTCAATAATTTAATATGGAATGTATTGAAATCACATATGATCCTACCTACTTGATGAGATTATTTCTACAAAGTCTCACGGGACCAGCCCCAGATTGGTTTGCACGACTTCCTCTAAGGATTAGAATATGGGGTGAACTGGATGATAAATTCATTAATCAATTTGTCTTTAAAATTGAAAGTGATATAACCCTTGCAACATTATGTACAACCAAACAAGAAGAAGGGGAGTCACTTACCTCATTTTATCAGAAATGGTGAAGTTTGGTTAACAAGTTCCCTTGTCACATTATTGAGAAACAACTAGTCACCATGTTTGTTGAAAACCTTGAAAAATAAATGATGAGTAGCCTCCAAATTCAATGTTGCACAATTTTTTATGAAATCCTTGAGAAAGGTGTCCTTATTGAAAAAGGTCTTGTTGCAAAAGGATTGGTTAGAGTACACAAAGAAAATCCAAAACCCAATAATGAAAAAAGAAAATATTGGTCTCAAAACAAAAATGTCACAAATGATGGAATTGTTAATGCGAAAGTGATAACCAAGGGCCCATCCACTCATCTCAAAGTTCTTTCCTAATCAAACACATAAAATCCCCAAACACAAGGTCAAAATCAAACATTGAATGCAGTCCAAGATAATCAACAACATAGACTTCCTCCCCATGCCAAGAGAACATACACCCCGTTGGGTGAGCCCATTGAATTAGTCCTAAAATAGAATTTTCAATCTAATGTCATCCAGCTACCAAATGTCAAAAATTATGAACCCTCATTAATCAAACCCAATTGGTGGAAAGAAGATGAATATTGTGAATATCACTGCAAAAAAGGACACAAAACATCTAGATGTTGGACACTCAAAAATATCATTCAAGATCTTGTTGAAAATGGAACCATTTCAATAGGAGATTCACAAGGCAAGAAAAATATTGATCATAGTATATTTAAAATTTCCTTGCAATACCATAACAAAGGAAAAGCCTCCAATTTAGGGAATGACAACAAAGCCAATTATGCAGTCGTAAAACATGATTATAGAACTATTATCCTTAACATTAGTGTTACCATATTTTCACTCAAGCTCAATCAGGTAGAGTTTGTTGTTTTAAAAACTAAGAAAAGGGTACATTTTAAATATTTCTTTCATTACATTCAATTGCACAAATGAAATAATCTAAAAGATTACATTTTATATTACTGCATCCATACATATGCATGTAACAGAAGAAGGATTTACATAAATCTTTCTGAACAAAATAGAAATCTTTATTGAATGTAGAAATGTACATTGTCTCACACAAGCCATGAGACTGACCATAACTTATTCAATACAAATGAAGGAAAATATATACATAAATAAGTAAAATGTACATGTAAAAAAAGGAACCAGTCATTTCCTAGAATGACTGGTTTTGGATGCGTCATTTTGTCTACTGCTGCCCCGAGTTGCTTATGTCCTTCCTAGCTCCATGTCGCTCCTAGTCCTACATCTGGAAAAAGAAATGGTATTAGAGCAATGCTCTAAGCAATGAAAAGTTCCCAAATTTACATGAACAAATACCTATGCATATATAAACTGATCTCTATCTGCATTGAGCAAGCATGCAAATCCTGGATGTCCCAAAAAACCATTGAAGTCATTAAAAACATAAAGGATATGCATTTATTTCACTAACATGGTTGCTTCATGTGTTGATACAGATGCATTTATATTTTTGTTCCATTTTATCAAATTTCAGCATGTGGGGTAAATGTGGCTCCCACAAGGGTTGAGCCCAGCGTGTTTACAATTAGTGTTATGATCAGATTAAATTTTCAAGATTTCCATAACATTGTGACTCCATTGAGAATGAATTTATCATTCATAGTAGTAGGGGTGATGAATTTACTGGTGTGAATGAAAAACACATGAATGGTCAAGTCACAACGTTATTAAAACTGAACAATGGTGTTGTCAGGTACAGTCACCCAGACTAGATTTCATAAAGATGAAAAGATTTAAGGTTATTATCAAGAGAGTCACTACCAAGTTTCTAGTTTTGGAGTGGTGCTGATTGATATAGCTTAGGGAAGCAAAAATATGAAAACAAAAGGACAAGTGGTGACAAAGGGTGATATAATGAAAGTGATTTTTTTTGATGCATAATAATGTTATGGGAAATTTTGGTAGAGTAGGGCTCTTCTCCTAGTAGACACAGAGTGATTGGTGACTAACTTATAAAGGGTAGGTTTTCAATTATTAAAAAAAAGAGGGAAAAGTCAGATGCTTTGAACAAGAGTTAAGGTTGGATTTCATGATGGTTACAATAAAAATTCAATCTAGGAAAGACTAAGTAAATGGAATGACATAGTTGTGAAATCTTATCATATCATTCATACATGGTGAAGAGAGGGTGAAGACTTATAAAATAGTTTTTAAATGAGTCCATCATTAGTTCACAAGTGTCAGTAAAGATTATGCCAATAAAATAATATATAATGCTTTGTGGGGTTTTACAATAAGGGAAGGATTTTCATCTTGCTATTTTAGGAAGACAATCCACTATTTCCCAGCGTGGCAGAGCAAGAGTCAGGGAGAAATATTTATCATTGTTACAGGTGTTATTGAAGTAAAAGGAAAGTTACTTACATGACCAAGCCAAGAAAATGCTTGATGAAAAAACCTCATGGTTTTTTTGTAAAGAGTAGAGACAAGAAAAATAAAATGCATGTAATTTTTTGAAGGTAATGAACACTTAGCCATGAATCAGCTGATGAAAAAATCCTTATGCCAGAAATGCCCACGACCATTAAAAGTAAATATTTTATTGAAGAAAACACAAAAGTTGGCAGTAGCCATTAGGATGAAGGTGACTCTGTCATCGTCAAAATAAACCCAAATGCATATTCAAAGAACAAATAAATATTGTGAAATTTCAACAAGAATACTTTGTGGAACCAAGGAGATTCTTACTTTTCTTATAGGGCTGAGCATATGAAGAAAGACAAGCTTCAGAATCTTAAATTGTAAAATAAATGTGTATTATCTTTCTACAGTCGAAACCTCTGAGGCCGAGCCATGGAGATTGTATGTGAGCAACTATGACTATGCCTAGACTAGAGAAAATTTTGATCGATTTGAATGGAAATGCAAGTAACTAAACTCTACGTCCAATGTAAAAATCTGCAAAATCGCAAGGTTTGCAAAGTGACAAGTATGAAGACAAGAAAAATCAAAGATGCCAAAGATGAGAGACGCAAGATACCCAAAAATGAGGACAAAATTCCCATTTTATAGAAAATGTAATTTTGGATGAACAAACAAGATTGAAGATTGAGAAGTGCCCTAGAATCAATGGTCAAGATTCAAAATGACAACCCACAATTAGGGTTAGGGAAACATTAGAGTCAATTCAAAATGAGTGGAGAAAATTTAATTTAAGAAATTAAATCAAGGAATAAGAATGTGTGTGACAGGGAGATAAGATTTGGCATAGAAAAAGGGGGAGTTAGAAAATCAAATAATTTTAGAAATTACTTAATTTATGGAGGAAAATATATTTTGAATTTAAAATTAATTTAATTCGAAATGGTGGGGTCATGTGACAGTAAATAATAATTTAAAATTATTTACTTGTAAAGGGGGAAATTTAAATAAATGATTTTTATTTAAATTTGGAAGAGAATTAAATGAGATAATTAAATAATTAATTTTAATTATTTAATTGTGAAAGAAGGTTAATAATTAAATAAATTGTGGGGGATTTATTTAACTATGAGAAGTCCTTAGTATTAGAGACACATTTAAATAAATAAAATTTATTTATTTAAATAATCAAAGGGAGAAATAATGGATTAATTAAATAAATTTAATAATTTACTTAATTTAAAGAGGACATTAGACATTAGTGGCATATTTAAATTAAAAAAAGTGATTTATTTATTTAAATAGTGAGGAAGAATAAAAGAAATGAATTAATTAAATAATTTAATCATTATTTAATTAATAGTTGAATTTGAACAAAAGAACATAATCAAAAATTTTAATTATGTTTAGAGGAATTAATGAGAAAATTGAGTTCTCAGGCCTAGGTCAATTTAATGTGTCTACATTTTGCCCCTCTTTTTCATAATGCAGTTTATCGCGTTATGGCAAAGAAAAAAATTCAAGGATATGCCCCAGCGAAGGTACGAAGTGCCTATGCCCCCTCGGGAAATTTTTCAAATTTTGGCCCGGGGTCATAAAAATTTGGAAAGTGTCCCAATAAGCTGATTGGATGCTCAAAAAATCAACGACATGATCAGTTTCGAAATCGGATGACATTAAGGCAGTGAAAATGTCGATCAAAGGTAGTAAAAAAGAGCCTCCAATAATATTTTTTTTAAGAAAATCCCACTTTGACCCTATAAATAGGTTGAAAATGGGTAAAAAGTCAATTCATTTTTACTTTCACTTGCAAATTTAGAGAGCGAAGAGTGAAGAGACTGCATGCGAAGATGGTGATTCCAGTGACTGAGCATCATGGATACATCATCTAGACTTTTAGATGGCCAGAGGGCGCGGACCCTGCAGTGTGTACCTTGTACCCACTTTGTCTTTTTATCTATTTTTGTGCTTTTTTAGCATTTTTAGGGAGGTCAATGAATGCACCATGACGCAAATGCGTTCACGTAAGTCACATTTATAGTCGCGTTCAACATATTTGATGCGTCATGAATCAAATCCAACCATCTTGTTAGGTATTTTATTGTAGTGCAACACATTCACTAAAAATCATGATGCAATCATGGTTTCACAATGCAAATGACAGGCATTGCGACGCAAGCATGAAGCCTAGCAACACACTCATTTGACAATAACACATCTGATTGCTATGCAACACAAGCAAAAATCCTTGCGACAAACTCATTTGACATTAACACATTTGATTGCTATGCAATGCAAATGAATGAAAAAATTGCATTTGTGAGGAAAAATGACACAAGCGTCATAGTGTGATGCAATCGATGTATGAAACGACGTAAATGAAAAACCACAATGCAAATGAAGTCAACACAATGCATTTGACTCTGACCAAGTTTGACAAGAGTTGACTTAGTTTTAGGATGACCTTTTGTTCATGCTTAGCTAGATAGATGGTAAGAATGATATTTAATGATGTACTAATGCTCATTTTTGCATGTACAAAAATGAGTACCACCAATCTACACACATGATTCTAGGCCATTTACTTGCACCTTTTGGGATGAACTATTAGACTAGGAGCAGAGATGATTGATGCACCTGAGATTGTACTATGTTACCTATATGCCCATCATTTGAGCTAATAGGGGGCTATTGACAACACTGTGTGAGAGATGGCACTCAGAGACCTGCTCCTTCCACTTGCCAATAGGAGAGGCCACCATTACTTTGGAGGACGTATATCAGATCCTTCACATTCCCATCAGAGGAGAGAAGGTGGTGTATAATCCACACTGCAGTGTATAGGCTATGACCAAGATTTATGAGGCAGATGATGGTGCGGGCCTCGGTGTTGATGGTTATGAGATCTAGTGGGAGTATCTTGTAGAGCACTACCCACGGTGGGATGCAATGTTGTGTACCTTGATTGTAGGGATCCTGATTCTAGATCATTGGGGACATGGATTCCTGATTGGATGGGGAGATGTCTTGGTATGAATGCAGTGGGAAAGGATAGTTTTTGCTTGGGGGCCATGCTTATTGGGTATGTTATATCATCAACTTCATGAGGTAGTATATAGGGGTGGGAGCAACATTAGCTATGGTATGACCCTGCTTATGATTTGGGCTTGGAAGCATATTCTCATCTTTCAGCCTTCTATTTGGAGGCCATAGTTGGTAGAGGGTATGCCCTATGTGTATTTATATGCGAGTGCCCTTCAGTAGACCAGAGTAGGGGACACAAGATACTGGAGGTATAGGGTGGACATGATGACCTCATTTGTCTAGAGGCCATACAAGGATTGTGTGCAGTGGGCTAGAGAGGCTGATCATTTGTCATTTTGTAGACACTTCAGGTATCTAATTGGCTATACTATATAGTCATAGCTGATCATTGAGATGTAATTTCCTTAGTGGGTACTCTATCAGTTTGAGGAGCAATAGGGTGTGCTGATGGGGACCACAGAGTATGCACGATCATCACAAGATTTTGCATGGGGTCCTACTATATCAGTTCCATTTGTAGAGTAGTAGATAGATGGTCTAGTGGTGCAACCATGAGGTTGGAGTGGGGGTTCCACATATGCAAGGATAACTGCATACTTTGACTTGTGGTGGCAGACGCACAGACCGACTCCCTTGACAGATCCTGATGGGCCAAAACCTATGGATCATAGATCCGTTATACCATGAGTTTAGATTAGAGGTCGAGGAGGTAGAGGCAGAGGTAGGGATGGAGGCTAGGGAGATGGGGGAGAGGAGGTGGAGATGGGGGTGGAGATGACGAAGGAGATGGTGGGGGTGGTGGTAGGAGGAGGAGAGGAGGGGACAAAGGGAGGCATGAAAGGAGAGTGAGGCAATGGGTGGAGAGAGTAGCCTTAGATGCTATCCCAGAGGTGGTAGAGGAGGAAGAGATGGGTGAGGAGGATGCTAGGTAGGAGGAGGCATGAGCAGAGGTTGAGATAGGTGTGGTGCAAGTAGAGGTGGAGGAGGTACAAATAGAGGCAAAGGCATGTGATACTACAGTAGGAGAGAAGGGAGTTGAGGGAGAGGAGGATACAAGAGATGATGAGGAGGAGCTAGAGACTGATAGAGAGATGGATGAGGCAGCTCTGAGAGAGGATGATAGACAAGGATGATGAGAGTGATAGGCCTCTAATTTTTCCCTAAGATGCCAAACTAGATTAGAGGTTGGTAGACCTCTAGAGTAGGTTAGATGTCATCTTGTCTCAAAACAAGGCCTTATCAACAGAGCTCAAGGTTGTACGGGTGGAGAGGGACCAAGCTATGATTAGGCAGCAAGAGTTAGAGAGGTGGGTGAGAGAGTTTGTTGAGTTGTGCACAGGGTCGTTAGGAGATATGGGTAGAGAGCTAGCCAAAGTCAGTGAGAGAAGAGGTAGATATAGGGTACTATATGAGCAGGTTGTACCACTTGAGAGATGGGATCCTGGGTTGTCCAGGTCATATAGCAGGACATGCAGCGGTAGCAGGACTCACACTAGCAGCAAGACACATACTAGTGTAGGTGGTTCTACATCATATCCATAGGAATTCATCCAGACACAGGTCTAGCCATAGTCAACACAGTCAACATAGCCAACACAGCTAACATAGTCAACACAACTAGCCTCCTCGGGTGACTGATCCATCAGCCTCTCAGACTCAGGTTACTTCACCAGTACAGGTTATAGTTGAGTTGATGAGTCAACATTAGTCACCTCATTCTTTACCTCCCTGGGATAGAGAGGGCATAGCCTAGGGCTTATGTTTTGTTTATTGTTATGAAACATTTGATATATATGACTTTTGAGCCTACAAGCTCTATTTTTGTGATTCCTCTAGATTATATCCTGTAACATTATTATTTTGAGATATATATACAAGATTATTTTGATGTAGACTACATGCTTTGCTTTATGATCCTATGTCTTATGATGTTTTTATGTTTTATATGATGTGATGTGATGTGATTCAATGTGATGCATTTATGATGGTTACCTTATGATTGTATGCCATGATGGTCTTATTTTATATGTTGATGATAATGGTATTCTATATGATGAGATGGATGCATTAATGTATTATGAGATGTATGATTTACTAATGGATATCGTGCTTTATGATTATGGATACAATTATGGATATGTTTATGTATGTATGAATTATGCATTATATGATGTTCATATGATGATATTGATCCTATATGTATGCTTTGATGATAATGATGGTTATGATGTCTCTGTTAATGTAAATGATGTTTTTATGTATGCAAGATGGATGTATGTAAATGATAAACTTATATGTCATGTATATGAAATGTGAATGTCGATGTTATTATGGAACTGGATTTATGCAAATGTGAAATGTGATATTGCAATGTTCATATGATCATGTATGCAACTATTTTTTTGTATGTCACAGGATTTCATCAAAAGATGAGAGAAGAGAAGATGACTTGATGAAGGTGGGTGTTAGTGCGGAGAAAGATATGCATGTTAGAGCAGAAACAAGAATCCTTCAACATTTTCCATAGTATTTTAATAGTTGCTGCTCTTAATCATCATTGGGTGGATTGTCATAATGGCCAAAAAACACTATGATATGACATAGATCAATAGTGTGCAAGGTTGAACCATCACATTGAACAAGCAGTCACATATGAGGAACACAATTTCCCCCAGTCAATTTTCCATAACCAACCACAAACAGGCAAGACGAGTCATGAGACATTGTTGCTTCTCTAAATATTGATGTCAGGACATCATCGAGAAACTAGCCACATGATGATTAATCAAAGACAAGAAAATCATTGTACTATGTCGTTGCTCCTCTAAATCCTGAAGTCAGAACATCCTCGAGAAACTAGTAGCAGGATGATCAAAAGGACAAGGACAAACATCATGATACATTGTGGCTCCTCTAACACAAGAAAATGCCGAGTGATGCCAAATTAAATCCATCAAAATGCTAGATGATGATTCTTATGGAGGACACATCCAAAAGAAAGAATAGATGACAAGAGTTGTTCCTCAAAAAGACATATCTGAAGAAGGACCAAGATTTTGACAGTTTGACTTGCCTTGATAGATTTTGACTAGATGACAAATTTGATCACTCGCCAGCGTTGGCATGCAAAGCTTGATTGAGATGTCGATTAAAAAAAAAAATTGTTTAAATTTTGCTGATATATTGCTTGTTTAGGATTGATGAACAATTTGATTGACTTGAAGATATTCAATGTGTGTGAAAGTGTAGTGTCATGAACCCTAATGGAATGACCTAGTGCAGCCTCAGGGGCTCATCAGTTGATGGCCTTGCCTATGTCATGCACTCAAAGACCTCGTAGTTCGACACAACCAATGACTTTGTTTAAAGGAAAAAATATTGAGTCATGATTTTATTTTGACAAACCTAGAAGGATGGACCTAATGTCTTAGGGGTTCAAAGATGAACCTTGCCTACATAGAAAATGTGCAGAGACAACATAGTTCAGAAGATGACAAAGACTAACTGACATAACTGACTTGAATGATAGGACAAACATTGACTTTGCTTTTGAAATTTTTGGCATTTTTTGAATGTTTTTGCATTTTCTTCAGCACATCTTTTCATTTTTTATGATTTTTTTTAGGACTTTTTTCTGATTTTTATGACTTTTTTAGGACTTTTTCTGATTTTTATGACTTTTTTCAAGACTTTTTCTGATTTTCATGAATTTTTTCAAGACTTTTTGTGAGTGTCATGACCATGTGCAATACCCACTGTAGTCAAATGATAAAGGTATTTCCCCCAGATAGGTCAAGGATTATTCGAGCAGAATGACATGGAAAGGAGCATACACTAGATAAAAGGCAAGGATATGCAAGGCATGATGTCAACCACTACTAGCCATGGATGGAAATGACAGGACCAATGGAAAATTTTATGAATATGATGAGATTTCATGGTTATGCAATCTAGATGAAGGCAGATGGAATGATAGTAGATGGCGAAGGAAAGACTGACTACGCATGGTGCATGTTTTCCAAGTTTTCACCATGGTACTTATCCAAAGCACTTGTTCACCAAGTTTTCACTATTGGAAAAATTTGTTTCTCTTTACTATTTTTGTCATTTTTAAATTTTTTTGGTGTCACCAAGATGCTTATTTGCCAGGTTTTCATCAAGGTGACGATTTTTTCTTGATTTTTTTTTTTTTTTTTTGTATTTTTAAGGTTTTAGCTAAGCTCTCTGATGCTATGTATATAACTTTCATAGATGCAGGCGGTTAATGGGTTCTATCAATTGTTCTCCATTAGGCATGGCTAACTGATATGCACCAAAACCAAATGCGGTAGTAATGATATAAGGACCTAGCCAATTTGACTCAAATTTTTTAGGCTTCTCTTGATATGCCTGATTTCTTGGATTCTACATGAGGACCAAGTCACCAATTTCAAAAATTTTGACCATCACTCTTTTATTATAGCTCATGTAGAGACAATTTTGATATGCTTGTAAGTGTTTCAAGGAATTTTGTCTTCTTTCTTGAAACAATTCTAGTTCATGCATGAGAGACTATCTATACTCCTCATCATCGATCATTCCCTTCAAAGAGACTCTGAGAGAATGAATTTCGACCTCGATGGGCAATATAGCTTCAGATCTATAGACCAAGGAAAATGGGGTGGCTCCAGTGGGTGTGCGAATGCTAGTACGATAGGCCCACAAGGTAGGATTGAGTTGCAGATTCCAATCTCGGTGAATGTCATTGATGGTCTTCTTATGGATTTGAAGAATTTTTTTGTTGGACACCTCTACTTGACCGTTGCCTTGTGAATAGTATGGTGTGGAGAAATGGTGTTGGATGTGGAAGCATTCACAAAGCTCAGAGAATAATTGATTTTTGAATGGATGAACGTTGTCTGTGATGATGGAATATGGGACACCATACTGACAGATGATGTAATTAAGGATAAACTTGTAAATCTTCTTATTGATGATGTAAGTGAAGGGGACAACCTTGATCCACTTAGTGAAGTACTCAGTGGTGGTGATGATGAATTTATGGCCATTAGAGGAGGATGGATGGATTTTTCCCACAAAGTCGAGTCCCCATTGTGCAAAGGGCCATGGAGAAGTGATCAGACTCAGCTCCTATGTAGGTGCATGGATTAGATCGCTGTGCACCTAACATTTCTGACATGTTCTGACAAACTGAATAGCATATTTTTCTATTTTCAGCCTGTAATACCCAAGTTTGGTGACTTTCCTGGCTAAATTCAGGCCACTCAAATGAGATCTTCATATACCCTCATGTACCTCACATTAACTTATGTAGGCTTCATCAATGTCGAGACAGTGAAGAAGGGTTTTGTCAAAGATACGACGATATAGGGTGTCACTAACGATGGTGTATCAGGTGGCTTTTTAGATGAAGGATTTTTGTTGATTATTGGATAAGTTGGGTGGAAGGGTCTAGGACTTAAGATAATGAAAGATGTCCTAATACCAAGGTGAGTTGGACCAACAAGTTCACAAAACATTTATGACTCTGGGACATCATATGCTGGAACCAACAGTTGTTCCACTAAGAAGTTGAATTGTGATACATTTTTGGGGATGTCCAATAGAGATCCAATAGTTGCGATTGTGTTTGCTACCTTGTTTTGTGCCCTGGGGATTTTTTCAAAAGTGATCAAGCTAAAATAGGTTAGGAATCTATCCACCATTTTATTTTAGGGAAATAAATTTTCATCCTTTGTCTTATAATCATCATTCACTTGGTTGATAACTAACTGAGAATCCTTGAGAACTAGTAGTATCTGAATTTTCCATTTTATTGCCATTTTGAGTCCCGTGACGAGTGCCTCATATTCGATAATGTTATTAGTACAAGGGAAGGAAATTTAGAATGCCTTAGGAATGGAGTCCCCTTGCGGTGTGATGAACAAGATACCAGCTCTTGAGCCATGACCAGTATGAGACCCATCAAAATATAGTTTCCAACGTGATGAAGGTTTTGCATGAAAGATAGACTCATCAGGAAAATCAACTATCAATGGATGAGTGCCTTGTATAGGTGCATCTGCAAGCTAATCGGCTATTACCTATCCTATTATTGCCTTGCGTTCAACATATTGTATTTCATATTCACTCAAAATCATGACCCATTTTTCTAATCGACCTATCAATGCTGCCCAACTTAGAAGATACTTCAATGGATCAATCTTTGCTACCAATTATATTTGGTGATTCAGCATGTAATGTCTTAGTTTCTAGGCCACGAAGACAACTATAAGATAGGCACATTCCATGGATGTGTAATTGAGTTCATATCTGATCAGTGTGTGAATGATGTAGTATATGGCTCTTTCTTTTTCTTCATAGTCATTTTGTGCCAACAATGCCCCCAATGCATTACTGGTTGCAGAGACATACATGATCAAAGGTTTTCCTTCAATTGGAGGCATTAGGATGGGTGGTGTCAATAAATATTCCTTGATTTGTTGGAAGGTCGCTTGGCATTTATCTGTCCACACAAAGGGGATACTTTTGTGCAACAACTATTGAAATGGTTGAAATTTGTATGCTAGTTGTGCAATGAAGCATCAAATAGACTGTAATATACCATATAGTGTCTGTAGCTCACTGATTCCTTTTGGTGAAGGCATGTTTAATATTGCTTTTACTTTTACAGGATCAATTTCTATGCCTCTTTGGGTTCAAACGGACCTTGTATTCTTTGAGCCACCTAAAATTTTTATCCAGAAACCTGAGATGATCCTTCTATGTCAAATATTTTTCTAAAAGGTCATCCACATAATCTTCCATCAAGGTATGTATGAGATCATGGAATATTGTTGTCATGGCTCACTAGTATGTGGCACTTGCATTCTTTAATCTGAAAGGAATGATGTTCTAGCAGTATGTTCCCCATGGACAAGTGAATGCTATTTTGTGTTGATCCTCAGGGGTGATGCGTATTTGATTGTATCCCAAGAAACCATCCATGAGGGATACCATCTTGTATCCCGCGGTAAGATCAACAATGATGTCTATGTTCGACAATGGGAAATCATCTTTTGGACAGGCCTTGTTTAAATCTCTAAAGTCTATACAAATGTGGATCTATCCATTTGGTTTGGTGACATTGACAAGGTTAGAAATCCAATCAACATAGTCTATTGATCTTATGAATCTGACATCCAGTAACTTCTTTAGTTCATCCTTCACAAGTAGTGCAATCTATAGATGCATCTTTCATAATTTTTGTTTGACTAGTTTGATACCTGGAATTAAAGGAAGATGGTGCAATACTAACTCTAGATCTAGCCCTAGCATGTTGGTATATGACCATGCAAAGTTAACTGTTCTTTCTGAGAAGAATTGTTGGAATTCATATTTTTCTTCTTCTGTCAATGATGTGGAAAAGAGAACCATTTTGGGATTCTCTAGTGTAGCTATGTTAACTTCTATGATGTCTTCAATAAGCATTGCCAATTTTTCCTATTTCATGAGAAGAAAGTCCAAATCTCCATCCTTAGGTGCCTCAAAGAGGTTTTCACCTTCGGATATGTCCTTTACTTTTACTATTGTATTGTCAAAAGGTGCCTTGCAATTTTCACCTAAAGACATGTCTTTTTTTATTTTATTTTATATATTTTTGTGACTGGAGGATTGCACAGTCTCCTTGAAGTATGTTGCACAATCTAGATCAATATAAAATCCTACCTTGTGATCACCACTTGGTATGCCTTCATAGAGTCCCATGAATTATGTAATGGCTTCGTCATTCTGAAAGATATCCATACTGGGTGGGTCTTATTGGTCCCAGTCAATGAGTTGTGGGTAGACAATGGAAATCCCATCATCAGTGTTGTTAAAGGATGGAGAAGACACAAAAATCATGCAAATGGAAGCCTCAAGTGTGGAGGTAAAATTGTCATCCTCACTTTCCTAGTCAGATTCGATCCAAGGACCATCATCAGAGTCAGATGAGTTATGTTCATGGTCATAATATGGGACAAATAGATCATCAACATGATCAACGGATGGTAGTTCAGAGGCCTAGACAATAGTCTTGGGCATATTAGGCTCATGGGTTTCCTTGGGAATGGTTGAGACAATGTAGATGTTTCCGGTGACAGTTTATGCTCATTTGGGTCCCAAGGAATGCTTACCCATTATTTATGTTTAAAATGGTGATCTATAGGATCAGTGTTGTACCTTTGTATAAATATTTCCTCAAAAAGGATTTGGCCAGATTCTAGAAATAGTGCATCAATATAATAGTCACTTAGGGTTTTTTTAGAGCCCCATTCCCATTCATGAGAGTCAGTTTTGGTATGGGAGTCTTCACTTGACTCGACACTTTCAGGAGCCATTACGTCCTTACTTTAAATTACATAGGTATGTCGATCGTTAGTTTCGAGTTGGTCAAACCCTAGCCCTACATACTTTGGTCTTTGAGAAGTAATGATAGGTTCTCTCCTTCCTATACTATCTTTTCCAAGTCCACTAGTTCCATCAAAACCATGGGCTTTGCATATATCGTAGCCTTTTCCATAGATATGTACATGTAATGGGGGTAATTCCTTTGGGTCCTTGTAGATCCAAGTAGATAATTCTGAAATGTCCTCATCATTCATGTCTCCCCATAATGTGAATACCATCTTTGGAGGAACCTTGAAAGTCTTCTTAGGCTCTACTATGCAACAAGGTCAACCATATACGTTAGGTGGCTTGGTAATTTTTGTGATATAGTAAGCCGTATTCAATTTGAATTCTCCACAACCAACGTCCTGGATCTTGAAGTCATTACTTGGTGCAAATGATGGGAGGATTGTGTGGTAGAAGTCAACAAAGTGGATATGGATGACTTGGTGAGTGTGGATGGGTCGGTGTATTTAGAGGAAGGGGATGTTGAAGCCTCTCGATTGATAGGCACTTGGTGCTCAGCAGTAGATCTCAAGTTGGTACAATATTGAAAAGGATTAGGATCTCCTAATATAGTAATTTCGGTGCCATCAAAAAGGAACTTCATAAATTGGTGGTAGGTGGAGGGAATGGCCTTCAAAGCATGAATCCATGGGTGACCAAGTAATACATTGTAAGGTAGATCTCGATCCAGGACTTGATATGTGGTGTCTATGATAACCGATCCCACACGAATGGGAAGTGTGATGATCCCTTTAGAAGAGCATTCCTCATCATCATATTATTTTATCAAAATACTCTTGGTAGCATTCACACAAGCATCAGAGAAGCCAAGAGCCTTAACCAATTTGAGAGAGAATATGTTCAATCCTACATTGCCATCTACTAGGATTCATCTAACCTTATGCTTATGGATGAAAACCTCAATATGCAAGGTGTCGTTATGAGATGGCTTGGGTGAGGAATAGTCAAGATCTGAGAAGGTAATGTGATGAGGTGAAGTCAAATATCCAACCATAGTTTTGAAATGGTTGACATCAATATCATTTGGGACAGAGGACTCTTGCAAGACTTTATCCAATATAGCCTTATGTGCTGGCGAAATGTGTAGTAATTCAAGGATGGAAATTTGGGCAGCCATTTTATTTAATTTCTCGATAAAGTTAAACTCTAGATTGGGCTTTGGCTACTTGGCAGATGGACCAAGTATGGTAATCTTGGGTTGATGAGAAGAAGGGCCTGGGATGGTGACCTTGCATTTTCATGTAGTGACATTGCATTTCAGGGTCTTCTTGATAGTAATGGTAATGACACATTTGTCTTCATCAGCAACTCGAAGGTTATTAATGATAGTACCACCAGAATAATTGAAGGAAGCATGAGCGTAACTGTCTTGACTTATTATTCTTTATGTCAGACAATGAGGGGTTACCTAAACCATGGTCCTGTAGTGGGTTCTTATGGATTGCATGATCTAAATTAGACGCAAATGGTTGACCACCAAGCTCAATGGTGCAGTTTTCAATAAGATCTTGGACAAGATTTCTTAGTTGGCAATAAGAGGAAGTTTTATGCCCCTTGACCCAGTGGTAGTAACAGAATGCATTATCATCCCACCATGATGGTTTAAAATAACCAGGATCATATGGTTTAGGGTCTTCCAAATTTATGACACCATTTTGGATAAGTTTCTTTAGGACAACTTCGATGGGTTCACTCAAAGGGGTGTATGTGCATTTTTGAAATTGCCTTGTTTGACGAGGTTGACTTTGGTTCGATTGAGCAGGATTGTTTTGAATGGCATTAGAATTTGGTGTCAGTGTAGTCACAGGTTCATTTTGAGTTTGAACTCCTTTAAATTGTGAGCACATGACCTATTGCATTGACTATTTTTGCATCAACCATGCCATCGTTGGTGATGTGTTTATTTTTAACCCAATATTTGTTTTTGTCATTAGAAGCACTCGGGTTGGTGTTGGTGGTAGTGTTGATGGTTTTTCCACCATAATTAAGTTTTCCTTTAGCAAGTAAGTCTTTTTAAATTTGAACACCTTTTTCAAAAAGGTCAATAAAGGTGGTGCAACAATGGACTTGTAAGCCATATGTTAGCGGGCCAAGGAGATCCTGCACAAACATTGTGAATTTTTCCTTTTTAGGTATCTCCACATGACATCTACTTGCTAGGGTTCTCCATATTTGGAAGAATGGGATAAAGGTCTCACCCGCATCCTCTTGAGTGAGTTTTCATGAGGCAATGTCAATGTCCGTATCAATGTTATAAGCGTAGTTTTCAACAAAATTGTTAGCCAATTCATCCCATGATTTAATTCCTTAAGGAAATTGTGCAAACCACTCTAGTGTGTGCTCTGTGAGACTCTAAGAGAAGAGTCTCATTAAATAAGTATGTTCATAGGAAATGTCCATACAATTGGTAGTGAATTCTTGGATGTGTTCAATGGGATTTGTCTTGCCTTTGTATTTAGGGAAATGGGGAACCACATATCTTGGAGGAAATGGTGGCATGTACAAGGTTGTGTCAAACAGATATGGACATAATTCATATGACATGTAAGGATTTTTATTGGACATTTTCAAGGTTTCCACTTGTGTTTGTAGAGCAGCAAGTTTGAGTGTGAGTGCCTCCACAATTGGGTTGTTTGTAGCATCACACATGTTGGTGATAGGTATTGCTTGAGTGATCACTTGTTGTGATGAGATGTGTTGACTTGGAATGTGTTTTTTGTTGGATGTTGTGGTTGAATTTCTGATATGTGGTTGTCATTGGTGTCAACACTATTAGCATTGGTATTTCTGAAGGCTATATATGTCGAGGAGATTGAGAAAATTGTAAAAAATATATTGTAGGCAGCCAGTGAAGCTAAGAAGGTCAGAATGGTGGAAAGAGCTGTAAGTTGCTAATCTGAAGGTGTGCTTCAAATTTTTTGTTGCTGAAACTTTCTAGTATTTTTTCTAAAAGTTTCAAAGGTTCACATCAAGATTTGAGGAAGTTATGAAGTTCTCTATGTTCCTACAGTGATTCAGTTACTCCAGCAGGTGTTCTTGGATGAAGATGATTAAATTATGGTAATTTCAATTGTTGTGCATGTATGTGTGATGTTCATGAATGAGTCTAGATCATGCTATATCCTTGTTGTATGTTCGTATTGATTGGAGTGTTTGTGATCAGAGAATTTTTTGATGTGTGCTCGCGTTTTCATGTTCTTGGCCGACAAGATGGTGGTAGTGTGTTGAGGATCTATGAGGATTAATATTTTATTTTTTGGCATATTCTAAGGTGTTTTTTTGGGTCCTCGCTATGTTATGACTGACTTGTGTTGATGCGCATCAAGATTTATTCATGTGTTGAGGCCAACAGTTGTAATTTATTTTTTATTTGTGGCTGACTGAATAGTTGAAATAAATTTGTGTAGTGGATATATAACAATGGTTGTTTTCCTCATTTTGGGGAAATGCTTGGTGTGTGCAAGTCATGTACATGTGAGAATAAAGGTAAAATCATTCAATATCAGAGCAGAGTGTGGAAGAGTGTGTAGAATTTCTTTTGTGCCTAACCGAAATTGTAATCAGGCTTTTATAGAAGCTAATTTCTTAGTTCAAACTCATCAGATGTATTTAATCTGATTATTGTATGTAAGGCAATGAGCCTTCCTCTAAGCAATGTTCTCTAGGTAGTGTGGTTGAATGCAAGTGCATTCCTTATTCATTCTTCATTATACTTCTAACAGGGTATAATCTTGTGGACTAACATCCACCGTGGTTTTTCCCCTAACAGGGTTTCCACATATAAAATCTTGGTGTTCATGTGTCTCTTATCTGTTATTGATTTATGCTTGCACTATTAATTATTAGATCTAAGATAAAAGGTTGATTAATGTTGAATAAGTTTGATTTTGGTTTCAACTGATTCACCCTCCTCTTAGTTGTCTATCCTTGTTTTTCCAACAATTGGTATCAAAGTTGGTTCCTCTGAAGAATCCTAACAACTTGAGGTGATTTGAGATGGCATCATACAAGAAGGATAGTCCTAGATTCAATGGTATAAACTACTCTTTATGGAAAGTCAAAATGGAGTGTCATTTGAAGTGCATTGGAGAACCTTTTTGGAAGATCACACATAGTACATATACTATTCCTCATAATGGTTCATCATTTGAAGATGAGATCAAGCAAGTAAAAGCTAATATCAAGGCTATTGAAGCATTGTTGAGTGCTTTGACAGATTCAGAGATGACAAATGTGTTAGGATTGAAGATTGCATATCAAATCTAGAAAAATTTGGAAACATTGTATGAAGGAGATGCACTAGTAAAAAGTGCTAAGCTATAATTTTTAAAAGGCAAGTGGGAAGACATGAAGATGAGTGAAGATGAGAACATCCTCTCTTTTTCTCAAAAGATATATGAACTGCCGATGAGCATTAGATGTGTCAGTGGAACCTTGGATGAAGAAGAAATTGTGGCTAAGATACTTAGATTTGTGCCTCCCTCTTACAAAACAAGAGATCATGCTATTGATGAACTCAAGATAGTGACAAATGTGACAAGAGACATGTTGATTGGAAAAATTGCTGCCTTTGAGTTAAGTGAATTTGGTGAATCTACTCCTAAGACCGAGTTTACATTCAAAGCTACTGTATCCAGAAAAAGCCAACAGAGATACAATCTGGGAGAGAGTTCCAAAAGGACATTCAAATATGAAGATGAGATGAAAAAGATTGAAGATGAAGAAAAATAATTAGAAGAACTGGAAGCATTGATTGTGAAAAGAGAAGCCAAAGGTCATGGTAAGTACAAAGGAAAGTTACCTATCAAATGTTTTTATTGTAGTAAAATAGGTCATTTTGCATCTAGATGTCTTGAAAGAGTTTCTAAGTACAAACCTAAGAAGACTATATTTCAAAGGAAATGCTATTATGCTAAAGAAGGTGTAACTGATTAAGAATCTGATAAAGAAATTGGAAATGAAGATGAATGGGTATTCATTTCTATCAAAAAAAATGGTCAGGTGTCCACTGAATCTACTAGTAATGTGAATGTTGAGAAAGCTCTTGCAACAAAAATTGAAGAAAAAGATGAGTGGGTAATTGACAATGGATGCTCACATCATATGATTGGTGACAAAATAAAGTTTGTAAGCTTGGAAGACTATGATGTTGGTGTTGTAAGATTTGGAGACAACACTTCTGGTGTGGTTCATGGTAGAGGCACTATTTATTTTGGTGGTAAGCACAATACTAATGGTGTTATTTATGTAGAAGGCTTAAAGAATAACTTGTTAAGTGTTGGAAAAATGGTAGACAAGGGTTGCAATATTTAATTCAAGGATGGTAAGTGCAAAATAAGAGGAAGTTATGGAAATATGATTGCTTTAGGTACAAAGATAAAAGGTAATATCTTTCATTTGAGTACTTCTAGTGAAAGTTGTTTAATTTCTCAAATTGATGTAAGCTGGTTATGGCATAGGAGGTTGTGTCATGTGAATTTGGATAACATTATCAAGATAAGGTCTACTCAAGCAGTCAAAGAACTTCCTAAGTTAGTGAATCCTACTAACACTATGTGCAAGGAATGTTGGATGGGAAAGTAGACAATAAATTATTTTCGAAGAAAACAGTATAGCTCTAATGGAGTACTGGATTTGATACATACTAATTTATGTGGTCCATCTAGAATTAGAAGCCTACAAGGTGAAAGGTATTTTATGTTTCTTATTGATTATTATTCTAGAATGATATGGGATGCTTTCCTAAGAGAAAAATATGAAGCATTAGCAAATTTCAAAAGCTTCAAAGCTATGGCAGAAAATGAGATAGGTCAAAAGATCAAATGCCTAAGGTCAGAAAGAGGTGGTGAATTCACTTCTCGAGAATTCAATTATTTTTGTGAAGAGCATGGAATCTAAAGACAACTATCTGCTCTTCAAACCCCTCAACAAAATGGAGTTTTTGAAAGAAAAAAAAATAGCTCTAGACACTGCTAGAACCATGATGCTGGAAGAAAATGTTCCTCATTTTTATTGGAGAGAAGCTATAAGTACTACTATGTACACCATTAACAAGGTGAATGACAACAATAATTCTAGTAAGACACCTTTTGAGCTATGGTTTGGTTATAAGCCTACTATCAAGTATTTCAATTTTTTTGGAAGCAAACATTACATCAAGAGAGATGATGATATAGGAAAGTTTGATGCTAGAAGTGATGAAGGAATGTTTTTGGGTTACTCTACTAAAAGAAAAGTTTACTAGTGCTTTAATAAAAGGTTGAAGAAAATGGTTCAAAGTGAAAATGTCAAATTTTATGAAGATATTGTTAGACCATACAGATGTAGTGGATATGATTCAAATGATCAACATGATAATACTAGCAATGGAAATAATGTTCAAACACATAATCAACTTCAGATTGTTCCAGTGAACCAAGAAAATCAGGAAGCAGAAACTAGCAAAAGTGCAAAAGAAAGAACAAAAGAACAAGAAGTCAGAGAAAATCCTAAAACTCCCAAGTATGTAAGGTGAAATCACTTTGACAGTCAGATCATAGGAGATAAGAGAAAAGGTGTGCAAACTAGAAGAAGAATTTTGGAAGAGTGTTGTCTAATTTCCAAACTTGAGCCTGGCAATATCAATGAAGCATGAAAATATGAATATTGGATGGAAGCCATGAAAGAAGAAATAATGCAGATAGAGAAAAATGATACATGGGATCTTGTTTCCAGACCTCAGAACAAAAATGTGATTGGAACCAAATGGGCATTTCAAAATAAGATGAATGAGTAAGGTGAAGTTGTCAGAAACAAAGAAAGGCTAGTTTGCAAAGGGTACTCACAAATGGAAGGTATTGATTTTGAAGAAACGTTTTCCCCTGTTGCTAGAATTGAAGTTGTAAGATTATTTCTTTCTTATGCTACTTTCAAGAATTACAAAGTCTATCAGATGGATGTAAAGTTAGCATTCCTCAATGGTGAGCTAGAAGAAGAAGTCTATGTTGAACAACCAGATGGATTTCAACTGACTGACAAAGAAAACATGGTATTCCAATTGAAAAAAGATTTGTATGGACTCAAGCAAGCTCCTAGAGCTTGGTATGCTAGATTGGATAAATACTTGTTGAAACTTGGATTCAATAAAGGTACTGTTAATAGCTATATGTATTTCAAGTTGGATCAGAATAAAGAATTGATCATTGAAGTCTTTGTTGATGACATTATTTTTGAAGGTGATGATGATTTGTGTATGAATTTTGTTGATGAAATGAAAAGTGAGTTTGAAATGTCAATGATAGGAGAGCTGAAATTCTTTTTAGGATTTCAAATCACTCAGTTAGATGATGGAATTTTCGTATCTCAGTCTAAGTATGTGAAAGAGCTACTAAAAAAGTTTGGCATGGAAGATTCAAATCTAGTTGGTACACCTATGGCAATCGGATGCAAACTTACACAAAATGATGATTCTCCCAAAGAAAATCAGATAAGATACAAGTCAAGGATTGGTGGATTACTCTATCTGACTCAGACTAGGCCAGATATAATGAATTCTATATGCATGGTTGCTAAATATCAAGCTGATCCTAAAGTGTCTCATGTGACTGTTGTAAAAAGAATTTTCAGATACCTGAAAGAGATAGTTGATCTTGGTCTTTGGTATCCTAGGGATGATAATCTTATCCTAAATGCTTTCACCGATGCTGATTGGGTAGGAAATTTGGATGACAGGAAGAGTAGTAGTGGTGGTGCATTCTTCTTAGGGAAGAAGTTGGTATCTTGGCTAAGAGAAAAGCAGAACTCTGTTTCACTGTCAACTGCTAAGGCAGAATATATTATTGTTGTAAACAGTTTTACTCAAGTATTATGGATGAAGAAAATGTTGTGAGATGTTAGAATTGAGTATGAATAACCCATTGCCATATTATATGACAATTCAAGTGCCATAAACATTTCAGAGAATCATGTGTTGCATTCAAAGACAAAGCATATATCTATCAAATATCACTTCTTGAGAGATAAAGTAAGTGACAAAGAAGTTAGACTAGAGTATATACCTACCAAGGAGAAAATTGCAGACATCTTTACTAAGCCTTTTCCTTAGGATAATTTTGAGTATCTCAGAGGAAATTTAGGGGTGATTTCCTGTCCTGATCAGAACTAAGATGCAGGTATTTGCATCAGTCTATGAATTCATAGCCATATCCTATTCCGGATTTATGTTGTGGTGGCTGATACTCAAGGGGAGTAGTCAGATGATTCAAATATGTGATCAGAGCATGTGTACCTTTTCCATTGATGTCAAAGGGAGAGAGAAGAGAAATGTAAAAAATAGAGGAGAAGAAGGAAATAGGAAAAGAGTGCATAATCTCAAGGGGAGATTGTTGGAGAAGAGTTAGTTGGATTGATGGCATTATTTTTAACATCATGTGTTACCATCAATGCCAAAGGGGGAGATTTTTGGATGTTGTGGTTGCATTTTTGATATGTGGTTTTCATTGATGTCAACACTATTAGCATTGGTGTTTCTAAAGGCTGTATATGTCGAGGAGATTGAGAAAATTGTAAAAAATATATTGCAAGTAGCCAGTGAAGTTGAGAAGGTCAAAATGGTGGAAAGAGTTGTAAGTTGCTAATCTGAAGGTGCGCTTCAAAGGGTTTGTTGCTGAAAATTTCTAGTATGTTTTCCAAAAGTTTTAGAGGTTCACATCAAGATTTCAAGAAGTTATGAAGTTCTCTATGTTCCTATAGTGATTTAGTTACTGTAGCAGGTGTTCTTAGATGAAGAGGATGAAATTATGGTAATTTTTTTTGTTGTGCATGTACCTATTACATTCATGATGATTCTAGATCATGCTCTATCCTTGTACATTTTCATTGATCAGAGTGTTCATGCTTAGAGAATTTTCTGATGTGTGCTTGAGTTTTCATGTTCTTGGATGACATGATGGTGGTAGCATGTTGTGGATCAATGAGGATTAATCTTCTATTGTTTGGCATGTTCTAAGGTGTTTGTTTGGGTCCTTACTATGTTATGACCGAATTGTGTTGGTGCACATCAAGATTTATTCATGTATTAAGGCCAACAGTTATAATTTATTCTTTATTTATGGTTGACTGAATAGTTGATGTAAATTCATGTCGTGGATATATAACAATGGTTTTTTTCCTCATTTTGGGGCAATGATCAGTGTGTGCAAGTGATGCACATGTGTGAATAAAGTTCAAATCATTCAAGAGTAGAGAAGAGTGTGAAAGAGATTTAGCAAAGTGTGGAAGAGTGTGTAGAAATTTTTGTGTGCCTAATCGAAACTATAATCAGGCTTTTGTAGAAGCTAATTTCTCAGTTCAAACTCATCAGATGGATTTAATCTAATTATTGTATGTAAGGCAATGATCCTTCCTCTGAGTAGTGTGCTCTAGGCAATGTGCTTGAATTCAAGTGCATTCCTTATTCATTCTTCATTATACTTCTAACAGGGTATAATCTTGTGGACTAACATCCACTGTGGTTTTTCCCCTAATAGGGTTTCCACGTATAAAATATTGGTGTTCATGTGTCTCTGATGTGTTATTGATTTATTCTTGCACTGTTAATTATTAGATCTGAGATATAAGGTTGATTAATGTTGAATAAGTTTGATTTTGGTTTCAACTGATTCACCCCTCTTAGTTGTCTATCCTTGTTTTTTTAACATTGTTGATGAGAAAATTGGGTGTTTTGATTTGGAATTTATTGGAAATGAATGCTTTGATTAGGGATTTGTTGATGTGTATGGACTTGATATGCATAAGTGGGGATGTGGGTTCCAACCATGTTGGATTGAATTTGAAGACCTTGTTGTCCTTGAGCATGTTGATGAACAAATGGAGTCATATGTTGGGTGCCTTGATTTCCTTGCCCAAATAGATAAGTATGGCATAGTGGAATGTTGGTATTTTGTCTCAAGGGAATGTTGGTGCTGATTTGTGATGAATTTGAGACATTCGATTGAGGTCCTTGAATGACAACTCTTCATTTATTCTTCCCAAAGGGGTTTGATGAGTTTTCCATTGTATTAGAGGAACCCAATAAAAGGTTTTTTGATATCCCCATAGAGCTAGATGAAGCTCCAAAGAGGTTTGATGTGTTGACTCCCATTGTATGAGATGAATTCCCAAATGTTGATCCAATAGTTTATGAGGAAACTATGGACATTTGTTGTTTGTTAGGGTTGATGTGCCCCTAATAGACATTGGATTAACCACATTGGATATGTTGGTTGTTGTGTGAGTAGTGGTAGCACCAATATCATTAATAGTATGTGAATCATTTTGTGGTGTACCTCTCGTGGAGGTATCGTGTGAAGGTTTTTATTGTGACTGACTTATTTGGGTGGTATGGTCAAGAGAGACTGATTTTATGGTGTTAATGTCAAATAATTTTGGTAATCTAGCCCCTTGGTCAAGGAGCATAGCTAGATATTTGGTTGAAGCATTTAAGACTAATTCTTCTACAAAGGAGGCCACTTCAAGATTTTGTGCAACAACTTGTATATCTTCCTGAAATACATGTCCATTTTGGTCTCTCTGGAGGAATTGTTTAAAAGGATTGCATGAAGAGGATGGGATGGTTATCTCACTAAATGGATTTATGAAAGAATTCCCCATGTTGGTATTTGCATTCATGTCATAAGGGAAAGTGTTGGTACTTGCATTCATGTGATAGGAGAAATCGTAAAGGTTGGTGTCTTGACCAAAGGAATCCATGAGTCTTCTTTTTCTTTGTAGTCTTGTTTCAACCATAAAAGTTTTTCTCAACTGTGGGGATTGTGGGGGATGACCTAAATATGCAAATTTTATGACACTATATTTTTGGGTTTTCTTTTTTGGAATAAGGAATGCTATGCAAATGAGACTAAAATGAGGAGACTAAATGTATGAAAATGCAAAAGATTCTAGGATGCACTCAATATTGGTAAAATTAAGGAGAGGCACACTCAACCATACAAAGATTAGGCAATGTCTCAATTTTTGGATGTCAAGGGACTTGTTAAAAGGACTAAATGCCAAAAAGGACAAAATGAGGTTTCCACACTAGACTATTGAGTTGGAAATAACTCACAAAAGACAATGACTAAAAGAAATGGTTTGATCAAGTCCAATGATAACCTACTCTTGAAGGAAAAGGTTTGAAAAAGAATGGAAAGGATTCCTATCCTAAAATCTGCAAAATGAGGTCCTAGAATGATGGTAAAGCCTAAGGATGCAATTAAGGAAGTGCAATGAGAGGCCTATGGTAAACTAAAAATGCAACCTAAAATACAAGGATGGAGGAATTTGAGCAATTCTTGGTCTGGTTGTGGACATAAACTATAGAAAAAGGTGTTCAAAATCTATTTTGAAATGTTAAGCCTCAGATTTCTAATAGTGAATGAATTTTTAGGTCACGGGCAATTGCATTGTAGGGAAGCAAATTCGTCACAAAATTGGAAAATACGATGTTTCAGAAGGCTAATGCGGTGCAATAGAGAAATTGCACTATTTGGTAAATCAAATGCATTATGATACATGTAGATGCGACATTTAAAATGGTGAATGCAGTGCAATAGAGCGATTACAGTTCTGGAAGCAGCAAATATGGTCCAAGATAGCAGATGTGTCACAGTTTTGGCAAATGCATTGCAAAGTCTGGTTTTTGGAAAATTTTATGGCAGATTGTGAAGTTTATTTCAGATTTAAAGTGTTATTCCATATCTAAAAAGGATGTTTAATTGTTCATTTTGTCTGAAAAACACTTGGCAAATATATTGGCTTGGAAAATTTGTGAAAACAAACAAAAAGAAAACATGTACAACCCTATGGTTTGAAGGACTATATTCTTTTGGATTCCATACGGATTTTACTCCAACCACACTTATTCTTAGTGGATGAATTTAGAAGCTTGGACACACAGGCTCCCCCTTATAGTGCACTCACTTTTCAGGTCAACCAAGCTTCCAACCCCCATCAAACTCCCATGGTAGGCTGATCACCTCTAATAAGAACTATGAGAATGTGGATGCCTTGGCAACGACCTTTGTTACACCAAAGAATAGATAAAAGTTTTTGGTCACACTATAACAAGGGTTTTAATGTGGGAATTTCGTTCGTGGGGGACCATCCATGCAGCAAGAGACCATTGTTGCCCTTCTTATCAAAATAGTCCTCATGATACTTGAACTTTCCTCAAGTACCCACACTTATATACCAACCGAAAGTCGTTTGGCTTTAGGGAGTTATCAGTTAGTTCATTCCCTGGGGTGATTACTTTTTCCCACCAAGTAGGCCCTCTAAGGATAAACAATATCAAGTAAGTACATCTGTAGTTCGATCAATCTTTGTTTGCATAAACAAAGAGGGAACACATGTAATATACTTAACTCACACTAGCAAGATTTGTTCATTTTTAAATCCAAATTGAAATGTGGGGGCTGGTAAAGTAACAAACTCTTTAGTGTTTTTTTTTCTTTAGATCGCACAAAGCACAAGAGAATTGCATACACACTTAGTATATTGTCACTAAACCACAAAACACACAAGACACTTTTTCATTTTAACTGTTTGTAGTGTGAGGAAAACAATTGTTTATTTCAAACTAATGTTATGAAAGAATGCAAGTTTATTTTAATTCAATGAGTTATAATGCATGATTGTGTTCTTTTTAATCCCATGAATGTGCATGCATGTTCATTTTAATTCATGAAATTGTAAATGAAAATTTGTAGGAGTGTTTGTTTGATTAAGATTGTGAAATAGCAATAAAATGCAAACAAACAATGGTTAGACTCCTTGCCACAAGCTGCAAACATAAAATTAGTAAACCCAAAATCTCTAATCTACTAAATAGAAAGAGCAAAAAATATGGAAAATCTGAAAGCAACTTTTTACTAGACAAATGCATTGCAATAGAGTGAATGCAACTCAGAAAAGCATATGCGTCATTTGGACTGGCGAATGCGGCTCGAAATAGAAAATGTGTTGTTAGGGATAGCAAATGTGGTGCAATGGAGAAAATGTGTCATTTCCAATAGAAAATGCATTGTGAAAAATCAATTGCATCTTAGAAGGTTGCGATTGTGGCATTTTTTACCTGTACCTGCAAAAAAGTTGAAAAAGATCCATATGGAAATTGCAAAAAATGAGTGTCAGGTTCACCAATGTAACTAAGGGTAAATTTAGGTTATTAATGATTAGATCATAAACTAAATCAAACCCAAAGCATGAAATGGAGCACAAAGGAAGTATAACATGAAAACAAAGAAAGATCTCACCATATGTCTTCAACCTCCATGATTGACCTCCATTACACCTTCTCTATTTGCTCCAATATGATTTTTTCCCTCAGATTGTATTTGAGCATCTATGACTATGCCTAGACTAGAGAAAATGTTGAAGGATTTGAATGGAAATGCAAGTAACTAAACTCTACATGCAATGTAAAAATCTACAAAATAGCAAGGTTAGCAAAGTGACAAGTATGAAGACAAGAAAAATCAAAGATGCCAGAGATGAGAGACGCAAGATACCCAAAAATGAGGACAAATTTGCCATTTTATAGAAAATACAATTTTGGATGAACGAACAAGATTGAAGATAGAGAAGTGCCCTAGAATCAATGGTCAAGATTCAAAATGACAACCTACAATTAGGGTTAGGGAAAAATTAGGGTCAATTCAAAATGAGTGGAGAAGATTTAATTTAAGAAATTAAATCAAGGAATAAGAATGTGTGTGACAGGGAGATAAGATTTGGCATAGAAAAAGGGGGAGTTAGAAAATCAAATAATTTTAGAAATTACTTAATTTATGGAGGAAAATACTATTTTGAATTTAAAATTAATTTAATTCAAAATGGTGGGTTCATGTGACGGTAAATAATAATTTAAAATTATTTACTTGTAAAGGGGGAAATTAAATAAATGATTTTTATTTAAATTTGGAAGAGAATTAAATGAGATAATTAAATAATTAATTTTTATTGTGAAAGAAGTGGGTTAATAATTAAATAAACTGTGGGGGATTTATTTAATTATGAGAAGACATTAGTATTAGAGACGCGTTTAAATAAATAAAATTTATTTATTTAAATAATCAAAGGGGGAAATAATGGATTAAATAAATAAATTTAATAATTTACTTAATTTAAAGAGGACATTAGACATTAGTGGCATATTTAAATAAAACAAACGTGATTTATTTATTTAAATAGTGAGGAAAAATTAAAGAGATGAATTAATTAAATAATTAAATCATTATTTAATTAATAGTTGAATTTGAACATAAGGACATAATCAAATGATTTAATTATGTTTAGAGGAATTGATGAGAAAATTGAGTTCGCAAGCTTAGGTCAATTTTATATGTCTGCAGTTCATGTTTGGGTAGGTCTAAGCCAAGAATTCACATTTTGGCACTAGAAGGAGGGCACAAATCTCAAATTTAACACATTTTTTTCTCCATTTCCATCATCTTTTCTCTTTTCTGTCTTTCCAGGATGCAACTATGCTGAAAAGACAAACAACAACACAAATGTGGTCTTTGTTTTCCATAGAGTGACATTGAATTTAGCAGAGCAATGTTGAAATCCTCAAATAGCGACAAACTATAAATAGAAACACTAAAAGTCTTAAATAGTGATGTTGAAAGTCTTAAATAGCGACGTTGATCATGTTCAAATGGAGACGCTATTGTTTTTTTGATTTTATAGTCAATCTTAAAATGGTCATATCTTGGTCATATAGAGGTCTTTTTCAAAACTTTTTTTAAATGGGGTAGAATTTCATAAGCTATGTAATGGTGTAGGTGTTTCTCAAATTTTCTAGAGTTAAATTTTTTAATTTTACACCTAAAGTCAAATCACATGGTAACTTGATCTAAGTTTTAGGGTTTTTATGCTTAATCATTTATCTAACCCTCATATCTTCTTGTTTCTTGATCTCACCTAAAATTTTGAGCATTGATTATAGGTTTTAAGAGGAACATGGAACATTGAAGTGAAATAAAAAGCATTTGATATCCATTGTAATAGTTTTTTCAAACACTCATGGTAAAATAATCCATCATATTTTATTTTTCATTCATGCTTTAGGACCAACTAGCATTACTTTGGGCTTAAAATTTACCATCTACACAAGCTTTGTTAAAGTAAGGTTAAAAATAACATTAGAAACTCACTAGATTTGATTTTGGGTTTTAAAAGTTGGACAAAAAAATTCACAATTGATTTTGGTGCTTAAAAAGAATCCATCATTGCTTTGAGGATTAAAAAGAATTCATGTTTGCTTTGTCTTGTAACCTTCTCTACAAACTTTTTTCATTCAAATGTGTATGTACTTCTCTCATGCTTCATGGTGATCTTGAGAATCAAAATAATTTTAGTGACATTAGTTTGTCTAAAATATTGCCTCCACATTTCAAAGTTGGGTTTTAAAATTGAACAAATCATGCGAGTGTGAAGAAAAGGCATTGTGTGTGTTCCCTCCTAAATGTGTTAGGTGGTAAAACTACAAATGTACTCCTTTTTTGTCGTGTACCTTTAGAGAGCTTTCCTTGGTGGGAATAATTACTCACCCCAAGGGAACAATTCAAACTGGTAACGAGATAAACGCCAAGCTACTCCCAACCGATATATAAATTTGAATGTTAAGGAAATATCAATATTATAGGAACTCCTACAAACAACTAGGTGATACTCTTTATATGGGTTGATCTTGCCTCTCGTGTGGCCATCTGAAAAAGAGCCTTAATTATGAACCAATTTGTATAGAATCCAAAATCCCTAACTATTTATTGGTATCAGGAGGTCAGACCTCTGAAGCCATCCCACATACTTATGGTTCTTAGTAGAGATGAAGAGTTTGTCATGGGAGATTCATGAGAAATAAAAGCTTGGCTGACCCATAGAAGTGAGTGTTGTGGATGGGATCCAGTGTGCTCAAGCTTCTAATCATCCATTATGAATAAGCATAGCTAGAGAAATCCAAGTGGGAATCCAACAAATATTGTCTTTTCTATCCTAGGGTTGTGCATTGTTTCAGAATCAAAACACTTTGCTTGAAATCTTAAAACACAGAAACAAACATTCATCAAGGTCAATCAAAATTCAAACCCTTTGGAAAGAGAAAATACCTTTGAAAAGTCCACATATTACTGATTGTCCCTAGGGATTCTATCCTTAGAGGCTTCTAAATATTTGGGCATGTATCTCAATTTTCTCTCTCCAAAGTCAACCTAGGTAAACTATGGCTTTGACCCTTTGATTTTCACATAATAGACCTTGTGGAATGAAAAGGGGTTAAGACATAGACATATAGTTTGAAAGTTAAGAAAGAAGTGTGGATGTGGTAAAAGCAATTCATTAATCAAGCTAAAATCTATTGAACCCCACACATGTGCTTGTAATCTTCTATCTTATGGTCTTCCAAGCAAAACATTGGTCTTTTGGTTTGAACTACTCTAAGAGAAAAAGAATGCTATTCACTATCTTTGTCTTGTAAACAAAATCCCTCTTAGGTTCATTTAGGATCAAATCAAAGATGACATCCATCCCAAAAACAACTTTAGAGCTTTGGAAACATCATTATCTAGACTTAGGTACATCATTAAACAAAATTAAAATCACTTTGTTTAGTTACGAGTGTGAGAATGCATCCTTTCTCATACCTCTAGTTAAATTAGCACCTCTTTGAACAATTTTATCTTCAAGATCACATCTAACATCTTAGGGTTTACAAGTTCATTATCCAAATCAAACCAATAAAAAACATATACTAGTCTAGTATTTATCCAAAGTTCATAAAAGTTAAAACACCCATATCATTCACCCCTTTCATCCTTCATCTCATCATTGGTCCTAAACACCTTAGAGGTTAACTTTTGCAACAAGGTCAAAACACAAGAAAAAAATGGAATATAAACTTGATTCATACATCATGAGTAATCCAAGTCAACCAGACTATCAAGACCTTACAATACCAATTGATTATCAAAAATCACATTTATACAATCCATACACGGGATCATTATCTCCTACAAACCTTAATGATACAACAAATGTGAGTTTTCCCAATCTAAATTTTGGACCACCTTTCCCTATGGTAGATTTAAATCAAAATCAAAACCTACAAATCTATCAACCAAACAATAAATGCATGATTCTTATTGCAAACAACATTATCCCACCAAATCCATACATGCCAAATGTGACTATACAAAATACAAGCTTACCAAACATGAATATATCAAATCCACACTTGGTCAACTTTAGGCTAGATATGTTTGCGAATCACACCAATTTTGTTCAAAGTCAAAACAATATGTTAGCAACTCCATGTATTGATCCAAGTAGACATAACACCATGTAAAATCAAGGTTACCTAAATCAAAGCAATGTGTTTCCCAACCACAACAATGTTCCATGTCAACCTATAATACAAAATCTAAACATCATCCGAAATCAGAACATTGTTCAAAATCAATGTGTTCATGATCCCATGCAAACACCACAAGTATACATTCCAAATATGCTTTCTCAACAACCAAATCAACTAGATCAAGGATATCAAGATCAAAATCAAGATCAAATTTTGCGACATCAAATTGCTTCACTAGCCAAAATAGTTGATTCATTGCACCAAGAGACATCTCCACCCCAAAATCAATACACTCTTCCATTGATTAAACCATGTCATCAAAGAATTGAGTTGTCTCCACAACCACATCAAGAGAAATATCTCCAATGTCAAGAAGTTTGATATCAAGATCAAAAACATCAACAACAAACCCAATCACAACAAGAATCACCTCAATAGGAAAAAATCTCACAAGAGCACAAACATGAATATACTCCTTTTGGAGATCCAATTGAATCAGTGCTAATAAATATAATCGATTCAAAACTCATCACTCTTCCAAAGTTAAGTTCTTTCAAATATTTCCTAAACTTCCCTTGGAATAGGGGTGGATTTTATTGTGAGTATCATAGAGAAAATCTTCATAAAACATTAAATTGTATTCAACTCAAAAATCTCATCCAAGACCTTATTGATAAAAAAATAATAAATTTTGAAGACAATGATCAAGATTCAACCACTAGTGATAATAGTGGCAATCTCTCCACCACAACTATTGAGATTAGTGATCAAGATCAATACATCAATGAGAACCTTGAAGATGTTTCTACCTCATCCAACAATCAAATCAACATATATCAAGAGTCACTTTTCAATAATGATCAAAATCCACCAACAATACTTGGCAATAATCCAATTCAATAAATGTTAACATCATTGGATCCTATGGTTGAAAACATTGAAAATATCTCCACCAAAATTGTTTAAGAGAATGATAAAAACCTATCCATCAGTGAGCACCTTGAAAAGGTTTTTACCCCATCCAATGATCAAATCAACACGAATCAAGAATCATTTTTTGATCACGATCAATATTCATCAACAATACCCCACAATGATCTATTTCAGGGAGTTTTAGAATTATTTGATCCTATTGACATAATCTAAGATCCATCCACCAATGTGTTGGCAGATGATTAGTGCTTCCCTCGGGATTCATGACATGGCTTAACCACCTCTCGTCGATTCATTAACTCTGGCAGTTTTATCAGACATTAATAGGTCGATATTTTGGTGCAACGACAATCGTGGGGCCAACAATTGGTATCAGAGCCAAAGGTGCCAAGTTCGAATCCCCTCGGGTAATGTTGAGGGGAAGATTGTTAGCAGATGGTTAGCACTTCCCTTAGGATTCATGACATGGCTTAACCTCCTCCCGTGGATTCATTAACTTTGACAGTTGTATTGGGCATTAACAGGTCAATCTTTTGGTGCAACGAAAATCATGGGGCCAACACAATGATCATGTTGACACTGTATCTACATCACCTAATGAGCTAGAGGACATATCTCAAGAGTTTATTGCAAATCATGATCATCATCTTTCACCAAAGTCTAGCAGTGGTCCTTTCCAAGACATATTGACATCCTTCAACCTCATGGTTGTGAATATTGAAGGAATTCTCAACTCAACACTTGATACAAATCTAATCAAAGATAAATAGGACATTGAGCCACTCCCCATGCCTAATGATGATGTCCAAGAACCCTTTGTAAGCAATCCATCCTATGAAATTGACCCATGTCAAGAACTTGATCCAAAGTATGTCAAATAAATTTCAACATTAACCAAGATCAAGAATTTGTATCTCCACAATACTACAATTATCTAATGGGAACTCTCCTATCTATACAAGATGTCTCAAATGATGATCATATCCATATAAAAAATACTCCTCCATCTACCCATGTGATACTTTATTTGGATGGACATGTGGATGATATTCATTCAAAACAAGAGTCTCATACTCTTGATATCTTTACCAAGGAACAAGGGTCTCCTACTCTTAACATTTGTACACAAGATCAAGATATAGAAACATCTAGAGACATATCAAAAATGGGTCATAAAGAAGGCTTCTACAAAAGTTATGAATCAAAAACATCATGTGAAGGCATATCAAAAATGAATCATGAGGAATAATTTTACATGGACAATGAATCAATACATCTTGAGGAAGCATTAAAATTTGATATTTCACAAGATTAGGCCAAAGATATGAATCAGGAAGTTATCCCACTTATGGAGGATCCTATCACTTATAAACTTGGATCACTTACCATTTTAGGGAAATTTATTTTATCAATGAAGAATCTATTACCTTTGAAGATCCACATGAATAGGGTATCCTAGAACTAGTGCAGATTACTGGCAATCCTAAGTATCAAGGTCTTGGTTATTCGATAATTAAGGGATCTAAACATATTAGTGATACCTCTATAAAATTGGGGGTAATTTCATCTAGTGCAAGCATCAACATAAGGAGCACTAAAAATCCTTATGATAAAACCAATGCCAATACTATAACCAACCATGTCACGAATCTTCATCCAACCATCACCCCATCCATGAATTGGGACCAACATCAAAATAAATATTTGAATCAAAGAAAAAAGAACGTTATCAAACCAAAAGAAGTTGTGAAGCATAATGGAAAAATCAAATACACATGAATACCAAAAAGTACAAAGAAATATTATCCCTATCAAAATCCATCAGTCAAAGAAACTATGGGGAAAAATTAAAAAAAGGGAAAAGTATCCATCAAAGATGTTCACAAAGTCAAAAGAAGGCTTCTCAAGTAATGTACAAAATATATCAAGTTGTTGGTCCTAATTCCATGCACACTTTCGTATCCATCCATCATTGCTCATCTTTCCAAGTTTGGAGAGTCAAAGGTTCCAAGTTGTCAACCAATCCATCTCCTATTCCTAAACACACAACACCATCCAATCCTTCATGTATGATATCCAATTCTCACATTGACCATGTATTGGAAACAACCCTTCATCATAAGGATTCAAAATGGCTTCTATTGTGATGTGTGCACAAAGATAAAGTTAACCTTGGTATCAACAAAACACAACATAATTCTCAAAATTTGCATTCAAGTGCACGTATTTTAGTTAAACAACTTCTTCAAGAAGGATATCAATGGCACATTATGACAAAAGCATCAATGTCAACAGTATCAGGTGGTTCAACATGAGCTTAAAATATTTCATCAAAAAATAAAAAAATAAAAAAATCATGAAAATAGTAAAGATAAAAATCATCTTCCATTGAAAACCACTATGGTGGCACTTTGGATAGGTACCATGATGAAAACCTGACAAATAGGCATCATGTGTAGAATTGTGCATCTACGTGTTCCACTTCAAGTGAAAGAATCTTATCACATCCATAATAAAGCCAACATTCCATCCATCTTATCCATAATAAATTCATTCATCCATGACCATTTATCCCATCCATACTCATCTATCTACATCCACGTTCCAAGTATCCAACCATGGCATTTCATACATTACTGGACATTGGGGGTAGATATTTACATCTCACTTCAGGAATAAATCTTGATCTATATCCTCCAACTTATGTGGTGATCCGAACATTAGCAAATGTAAAATCAAATTGGTCAAACATTTGTGAGCCAAAATCCAAATCACTATCCCATGGAATATTTTGACAAGATGATGTTCCTTATCAAGATTTATCTTTTTTCAAACATCAATATTAGTCACATCTAACTTGTGCTTCAACATCACATCAAATCATGAAAACAATTTTGTTCCAAATCAAGCTTCAAAATCCTGATCAATCAAATCCAACCAATCCATCATCATCTTGAGATATCCTTCCCAATCCTCATGTTTCTTAAACACTATCCTTGCATTGTTGTGTATCCTCAATAATGTTATTATCACAAATCCATCAATCTAATCAATCAAACCTAGCTTGGCTTTCAATAAAATCCCAAATAGAGCACTGGTATCATCACATCCATATCCAAATCATCAAAATCATGTGAAAATCCAAAAAAATCCAAAACATGTCAAATCCCAAATAAGTCAAAAAGTCAGAAAACATCAAAAACATGATATCTGAACTATGTCATCTCTGAGCTTAAATGTAGGCAAGGCCATTATTGATGGCCTCCCCTGTTGGCAACACAAGGGTAGGCAACTAAGAGGGGGGGTGAATCGGTTGTCACAAAAATTATACTTATTAAACTTATTCTCATATCTAAAAGCATAAAACATCACCACATCAAAAACACACATAACACCAATATTTTTTCATGGAAACCCTATTAGGGGAAAAACCACGGTGGAGGTTAATTTACAAGATTATAGTCTATTAAAAGTATTATGAATGGGGAAGCACATGCATTCAGGCACACTGCCTAGAGCTCATTGCTCAGACACAAAAGGATTACTGCCTAAAGGAAGACACACTTTCTTACAGTCACATTCAAATTATACTCAAAAATTTGAACTGAGAAAATAGCATCTACTAATGCCTAATTACAGTTTCGGTTAAGCACACAAACACTTCCTTCTACTCACTATTATTCACACTTTACTTCAACCTTTGAAATATTAGAACATTATTCACACATAGTACTTGCACATCTTTCTCTCCACTTCACACCTTGCATCAAATGGTATAAAAAATGATCATATATATCTATAATTAAGGATAACATGAACTACATGACGGCCCAACAAAATATAAAATGTGTACAAACTGCCAACCCAAATTAATAAACAATTTATCAATTCAAATCAAATAATGTTGTAAAAAACATAGCAAGGACCCAAAACAACATGTCTCGAACATGAAACACCTTAAACAATTAGCCTCAAAGATCCACAACACGGCTATAATCACCTTGTCGTCCATGATCATGAAAAACATGAACTCTGAGAAGAAAATCACCAATTGCGAGCACAAAATTCGATGTGAACCAACAAGATAGATAGAGAATGATCTAGAAACATCCACAAGCATGATGAATCACCATAGAAGCATCTGCAACAACTTAGATTACTAGAACCACATCATCTTCTTTCAGGAACACCAGCTACAACAACAAAACAACTGTCGAAACACTGATACTCATAACTTGATCAAATCTTCATGCGAACCTCTAAAACTTCAGGTGGATAAACTAGATATACTTATCAACAAACCATTTAATCCATAACTCCTTATCCTCAATATACTGAGCTAGCCATCATACTGAACTTCACAACATCACTGACAACCTGCAACTTATTTTATTACAATTTTCTCAATATCCTTGACATATAAAACCTCAAATACATTAATTCCAATAGTTTTGACATCAATGAAAACCATATATCAACAATATCCAACAATATCCAACACCCCCGAGACACAAAATCCAAAAACATTCATAAATATCAGAAAACACCAAAAACATTGAAAATTTTAAAAACCAAAACATTTTTAAAACATCTCGAAAAACCCAAAATAGCTTCAAAAAATTGAAAAATACTAAAAACATTCAAAAAACCCAAAAAATCATCCATCCCATTTCACTTTCACCCGCAATAAACTTCCACTCACAATAAATCAATCATCACCTTCACCCTTCAACAATGCAATAAAAAACAAGTATAGCAAATTGAAAGTATGAACTCAAATGTCAATGGAATCAAGTCCAGGTCAGTAGCTAATCAAGTTGGTTAACTCTTGGTATCACTAGACCATCATCCAGTCAATCTCACCATCATCTAATAACATCATGTCCTAGGATGCATCCTTCCTACAATGGACATCAACATCAAACATCACCGTAGTTTAGTCTTGGCTAGTGGTATGAAGAACATTAACTTGTTTGTTTACTTGATCTTTTCTTTTGATTTATCTTATTGCGCTCATTCCAATGACCTCTCGATGATATTTAATCAAATGATTTAGAGAGAAATGGGGCATTGATCATTATCTTTTATCTTCTGTGATTGTTGGATGTTCTTGTAATATAACTTCAACGAATACTTGCTTTATTAGGTGTGCATGCAAGGTTTTTTGGATAGCTTGTTGACTATTGCATTGGGAGGTTATGCCTTTCTGTGTCTTGGTCTGAGATGTTCAAAACTTCTAAAGTAAATCCTATTAAGGTTTTCATATGTCAGGTGTGAACAAGGATACTCCTATCTGTTTGTCGAGTCAAAGTCCATCACACTAGGTACAACACCATCTTGGTTCTTTATACCTTGATACATTGTATCTATTTGTGTTATCAAACATAAGGAAAGTAAGCTCTTTACGTCCCCAATCCATGGATAAGAAATACATCATCATCATTTATCATCATCTCTAGTAAAGTCTCGACAGATCATAGACTTGTTGGATCCTTTTTTCATCATCTAATTTCTTCTATCCTCTTTCACATTAACATGATATCATGTCATCCACAAATCTTCTGCACCCTACATATTCATATATATCATCATCGTAAGTAACATCATCCATCTCACATGCATTGCATCGTCATTTAAGATGTTTAGGATAATATAGATTTGTTATTCTCAGCATCTTAATTCATCTCATTTGCATCATCATTATCATATAGATTTGTTAGTCTAACCATCCATACATCCATCTTGAACTTCTTTTTTGTAAGATCAACCCTTAAATTAATTTCATTCAAGTTAATTAACTCCTAACACTATCCCTCATTCCTTGAGCTTTTAACTCCACCCTAGGGTAAGTCAAACTTGGTCAACTAACCAAGTTGCACATGTAAATCAATATATTTGATTTACTAATTACTCTATTTTCATTCAATATGGAATATTCTTGGAATATTCCGCCCACTTGACTTTTCCCTCCCAAAGGATTTTTTTCCTCTTTCTTGAGCCACCTTTGCATTGAAGGCTCTTACATGTCCTCCTTTTTGAGCCACCTTTGCATTGAAGGCTCTTACACCTCCTCTTACACAAGCCACCTCTTGGCATTCATTCCTCTTATACATCCCATCTCCTAAGATGTGCTCACACATGTGTGAGCACATATACTTTAAGATTCATTAGCATGTTGGCAAGTGGCACCATGTTATTGGTTCAATTTTTAATCCCACATTCTCCCCATTCTTCACTCTTCAATCCCTATTCCTTATAAATAGAGGCCTTTTGTATTGAAAGAGTATCCACAATCTCATGCAAGGTTACTATCCACAATATGATCCACAAGTTATATTATTATAGGCATAGAATTCATTGATCATAGCTAGGTTATTGTCATTTTGTATCAAGAATCACACATTTCATCCAAAGCTTATCAAGGGATTGGGAAAGTGCTTCTTTCCACATAAAATGAGCACCAATCCCCCTATGGGATTCTAGTTTGAGCATTAGAATTGTGTTTCATTTGTGATTTATTTGATATTTTTCTTTGTTTCCATTATTCGTATGTTCAAAGAATTTCATAGGGAATGCTTGGTTTATACTTATTTATTGACTAATGATGGTTTGTTTGTTCATGTTTGAACAAGTCTAAGCAAATAATTCATAATTTATTTTCTTAATTAAAAAACTTTGGTTTCTACTACTAGATGCACATTAAATGATTGCTAATGTTGTATATGCTACTATTGTTATTAAGCATTGAGTTGAATCATTGAGTGTGTTGGTGTTTTTTCTACTAGAACCTTAAAATCTTCTAAAGGGTAGCCAACACTTATGCTCAAGAATATTCAAGGTTAGTGGCCAAAGAATGGGAGCTTGATATATAACCTTTTCTCCCCTATACTTTGGGCTCTATTAAACCTGGGAGGGTGATCCCAACAGTGTTCTTTCAGATACATGTGTGCCAAAGTATCAAACACAAAGTAAATAGACGATTCTCCTTTAAATGCTTAATAGACAAAATACTCTAAAGATTTGGATGACCTTCATGGTAATGTCTGGTTTAAACATGAGAGATATAATATGCATTAAATTCCACACACATTCATACTAAGATAGATAAGTAAATTTGATTTTAAAATGTAGCTGCTCACAAGCAATCTCAAGAAGCTATAACATTAAAGATCAGTTTTGTATTCTAGGGTGAAGTCACCTAAACCATGAAATTTACATCTCATTACAACATTCAATTTTTCATAACTATGCCTATCATATGATGCATTACACCATTGATACTAGAAATCAAAATAGTCATACTTTACTAATCCAAGTATACAATCGTACAAACCTCTGTTTATGTTAATATAATTTAATTCATTATTTGAATGAAAGTAACAACATAGAACAAAAATTCAGGGAAATACAAGAAGACAAATAACATAAACCCTTGATTTCTTATATTCATAATTTGTGCAATGTGTACAATGGACACAACCAACTCAGAATATGTAGTCATTTACATGCAAATACAATAATGTTGTGAATAAATTCTCAATTGCATGACTAAAAAAACTTCATAAACCTAAAACCTGTACTATACATTTCAGACCCTATTACAAATGTATTCCCATGAGACCAAACTATAAGCAACCTCTTCTCTAAATAAAAAAATCTGCACTTAAGGAAAATGTAAAATCCTAAATGGAGATCTAATGCAGACACCTAGAAAACCCAACCCCATTGATCAGTAACTGCCTCTACCTTATGAATAATCGTCAATCTTCAATCTTCTTTCTCACCTCTTGCATTTTCTTTCCCTACAATAGAAAAATATTCCCCTATCGAGAAGACTTCACTCTTCATCATTTGTCTTTCAGTTGAAAATATATGCTTTGTGAAAGAAGAACAATCTATGTCAAAGTCTTTCACTCTTCATTTACCCTACAACTAAAATCAAATAGTTTTTACTATGAAAAAGAACCTTCATTCTGAGAAAATTCACTCTCTGATGTGCCCTATAAAAACTCATTTTCATGCTCTTTACCTTTTACTCCATCTGTAGCTCAAAGTTTTTTTATCCGTGCACTCACATTTTACCTCCCAAAAAAAGAAAATATATTATCTTTATGGTACCTGAAAAATTTTACTTGTGAAGGCTTTATTTCTATTCAGACAATAAAAATATTTACCCATGAGCTTTAACTTATGTTTACTTCCCAAAAATTAAAACTTTATTTTAATTGTGAGGGCTTCAATTCACTTTATTGGCTATAGAAAATCACAATACCTATTAAAATATTATCAAATAATAATATTAAAATATAAACCCCGACCCCACCATGCTTCTTCACTCCAACATTGCCAAGCTACTTTCCATTGCACATCGCTCATAAGATGAGGAAAAATTAAAAAAAATAGCAATGCTCGATATTCTATTCACCATCATATTTTAAAAGTTTCTCAGCACAAAATCTTGATTTTAATCTTATGGAGGATTTAGTTTTATTTCACTCAAGCGATGAAAAACTTTATTCCTGTGCATTTTATTTTTCATTTCACACATTATTTATCTCTCCATCAAATAATGACATTTAACAAGTGCACGAGACCCACCCCATTCATTTACTTCGAGCATTTACTGATCACCATTGCACATCTCCAATTTTGTGTGAGAAATGAAAATGAAATCAGTGATCGGAAATTTCAATTAAGGTGCTCTAAAAATGAATTCTTTCCAAGTTTTCATAATTAGGAACTTTGATTTTGGTGCATAAAAATAACACAAAATGATTTCTTTTGTTGACGCACGCTCATTTTCACTTTTGTTGACCAAGTTAAAACCAAGATTGTTTTCTTAGAAACACTCAGATTTGGGCTTAAAAATGAACAAATTATTCTTTATGTCTTGTACCATTGCTATCTTAAGTGATTGATATCTAGAATACTTCATATTGGTGCAATTAAAAAGAACAAGTTATTTTTTTTTATTCACATATTTTTGGGGATAGCATCGCTCAAGGTGTTGAAAAAGAATAAAACTACTATGAAGTGTTTGTTGTGCATTGAGTGTTTGGTAAGCTAGATGGTTTTCTTCTCCCCTCGTACCTTTTTGCGATCTTGGGTGAGCAAAAACATCTTGAGATTTCAACCTTTATTTTCAAGCACACCTTTTTAGAGGGCATGCCTATTGAGATACATCCCATGCTAGAGAACTCATAGGCAACCCAAGTGGTACTTTCATTCTAGACTTCTATATAAATAATTTGTGGGTGTGAGGAAAGTTCACCATCCCATCAAGTGCTTCTAGCCTATGCCGACATATTCTCCCTCAATATCCTTGTGATGCATAAAAATCCATAAGGGCTAGGAGGTTCTTAATTGAACAAAATGCCGCATGTATAGGGGCCTGAAAAGAATATCCCCAGAACATTACTAAAAGCCAAATTGATTTAGAAGCTACCCTTTTATCCATAAAAATTCTTTGAAAGTGGTGCATCAAAATTTACTTCTGAGAAGTTACTTTCCATGTCTAACTTTAGGCCCGCACCATAATTTGCATGCAAAATCATCCATACAGGGCTTTGGGCAAGCCTACCTAAAAGAATGGTTTATATCCATTAGATTTGTAATTTCTTATTTATGTTAAACTTGCCAAATACATTCAAAACAATTTGACATCAAACTTTGTGCTTGATCTAAAAAAGAACACATACAAACAAACATTGAACATGATGGTTGAACCACAAACCCTTTGACTTAGTTTATGTTTTTTAGAGAAGCCCAATATTTGCATTCCTTGAAAGGATTTTCCTTAAAGGTTTCTGAATATTCAGGCTTTTATTTCATGCTACATTGATCAAAGTAAATATTTGAGAACTATGGCTTGGGTGTCATGATTTCACAACTTGAGATCTAGACATGAAGTTCACACAAGTCCATTCTTTTTGATTCAATCCCAAGTGTTGTTGTATCACTTGCCATACTCCAAACACAGAGAAATTGAGAGAAAAATCAACTTTAAACTTGCAAAAATCCAAAGAAAAATTGTTCAAAAAAAATCAGTTGCATTTGCTCTCATATTTTTGAGAAATTGCTAAACATTCCATTGACTTTGCACAAATTTCAACTGCAGTTGTCACATTTTCTAAGAAGATGCCAAAAATTCATTGAATTTTCTCTCTATCCCAAAAAAATAATTGATTAAAATTAGTTGCATTTGAAAGAAACTGAGCAATTTCTATGGGACCCTCACACTTTCTTTTATTTCCTTGCATTTTCTTATGAGAAACTAGTGCACTTGACACTGAGATGCTTCCATTTTCCCAAGAAACTCTCTTTTTTTTCTGAGCAATCATTGCATCTAACAGAAACACACAAAATTCACACTTTCCATTCCATCTTGCATTTACTTCTTCGAAACCTAAGCACTTGATACATTTTTTGCCACACTTGATAAATCTAGCCACTTTTGCTCACAGTCTTGTGCATTTTTCTCAAAAAACCAGCACTATTGCTTTATCCTACTAAAAAATGAGAAAAACAAACCAAAGTTTCTTATAGGGTTATTGTTAGAATGAAACAATTAGAACTAGCACAGGAGTGGATGGTCAAACAAAGTTGCATATGCCTTAAGTACAAGGCAAAATTTTTTGATAGAGATGAATATAGAGGTTGTTGGGTTCAATGAACTCAAGAGTTTGTATCCCGAAGATCCAAACTTTGTAGAAGCTTGGAAGGATTGTTTGGAACCTGTTACATTGGATAGGACAAGATGGTTGGATTTCTTAATCCAAGATGGAATTTTGTTTACAGGAAGCCAATTATGCATTCCAAGGAGTTCTATGAGAGAGAATCTAATCAGCAAGAATCATAGTGGAGGATTGGCTAGAAATTTAAGTTGAGATAAGACCATTTCTCTTGTTAGTGAGAATTATTATTGGTCTTAGTTATAGAAAGATGTGAAGAAGTTTGTACAAAGTTACAAATTATGTCAAATGGTGAAAGGGACAAGTCAGAATATTGGATGTATCATCCATTACCTATATCTGAGAGGTTGTGGGAGGATATCAGCATGGATTTTTTTCATGGCTTGCCAAGGACACAAAGAGGGCATGAATCCATATTTATGGTGGTGGATATATTTTCAAAGATGACACATTTCATTCTGTTTCATAAGACCAGTGATATTCATATTGCAGAGTTGTTTTTCAGAGAGGTGGTGAGACTACATGGTCTACAAAAAGTATAGTTTTAGATAGAGATACTAAATTTGTTGGATATTTTTGGAGGATATTAAGGAAGAAGTTGAAAACATATTTGAAGTTCAATTTTTTATTCCATCCATATACTGATAGATAAACGAATGCGGTGAATAGGAGTTTGGGTAACTTGGTAAGATGCTTAGTAGTAGATAAGCACAAGGGATGAGATTTAATTATACCATAGGTAGAATTGGCTTACAACAATTCTATCAAAAAGAGCACTGGTAAATCACCATTCTAGATTGTGTATGGGAGTAGTCTAAGAACTACTTCTGAACTGAGAAAGATGGATAAGGGGGAGAAGAGTAGTGTTGAGGATAAAATTTTTATGGAGCGCCTAAAGAATTTGCATGAAGAAGTGAAGAAATATATAAATAAGATGAAATCACAATATAAGGCCAAGGTAGATCAGAAAATGAGGCATAAGGAGTTCCAGGTAGGAGATGAATTCATGGTTCATTTGTGAAAGGAGAGGTTTCTAGTTGGTACATACAAGTTAAAGATGAAGAAGTCTGGACCATGCAAGATCCTGAAGAGGCATGATTCAAGAAATGCATATGAGGTAGAATTTCCTGATAGAATTCATATTTCACTTATGTTTAAAATTTCATATTTAATAGAATTTCATGAAGGGGGAATTAATGAAGAAACAATAGAAGAAATCTTTGATAGCCGTGTGGGTAGAAGTACAAGGAACGAGCAGTATGAAGAATATTTGTTCAAATGGAAAGGAAGGCTTGTTGAAGATTCATCATGGTTGTCTAAAGTTGAGGTTAACCATATTGGTTTCTTTCTAACTCTTGAGAAGTGACAAGGTCACTTTTCAAATTACCCTGGGTGTCTAATGTAGGAGCATCCAACAATGTAGGGAAATCTTGCATCACCCAAAAAAAATGTTTTCTTTATTTTTTTAGTTTTTTTGAGTTCCATGATGGCACTTAAGGGGCATAAGACAGTCAAGAGTTAAAATTAGTGAAAAACGATCACTTACTATTTTTAGTAAGTTAGCCTAAATGGGCTCATATGGACCTAAAAATTTACTTGAAGGAAAGAGATAAAATCCATTTTTGTTCATGAAAGAATTGCCTCAATACCCTCAATGGTTTGGGAGAAATTAAAGTTTATGTCCCAAGAAATTTCTTCAATGCAGCTTCAAATTCAAATATAAAAATTTAGAGGACCCAAAACAGCTTGAAAAGTGGCCGAACCAACCTATGGTGGGTTCATGAATTGTAGATATCTTCGAGAGATTTCCAATGATATGCAATAATAGAAAATTGGACACCCAGATCAAAATTTATGGCCCCATGAAGTTACCCCTCTAAAAAGTGAATTTCATTAAAATTTCTTCCTAGGACATAAATCAAATGATGAGACTTTTGGCACCAAAACAAAAGGGAAAGTTGCACTTTCTAGAACATTCTAGGGCAGTTATTGGGTAAAAATTAAAATAAAAGGTTTAGTGGGGGTTGTAAAAGGTGGCTCCATTGGTGAAAATTGTGGCTCTGAATAATAGTTTTCTTTCAGAGTTGATTTTGTTGTAATGAATCAATCCCATGAGTTTGTAGCATGTAAGTTTAGAATCAGTAATTTCATTTTTTCTAAAAATAATTAGAAGTGGGTTATTTTTTTTCTTGCACCTTCTATGTTGGTATCTATTGTTGTGTTGAGTGGTTTGGGCAGTGTATCCCTCATCAGGATTGATTTTAAATCTGAAATTATAGAGAGGTCAAACAGGCCATATCAAGGAAATGTACCATCTTGATATGCCTAGCTTTGTACAAGAGAATGAACTCTTAAGCTTTATTCCTCAACTATAAATTGGATGTGGTAAATAACTTGTGGGAGTGGTGCACCTCCCATGCACTACTTCAAATGATATTTCAAAAAACTTGGTTGGCCTATAGATACAAAAAACATTAGTGACATCGTGAACACCATAGGTATACTTTAGTGGGAGACATTAAAGGCTCTAGCTTCCCCTAAGTGACCCATTCATTTTCATGAGAGTAGACCTGCAAGGTATAAAGTCCACATATTTGTGCTACTTAATTTTGTTTGTACACACTTTATATAGCTTTTTAGTAAACATGCTTGAAGGTCACCATGAGTTCTTCATTGTTGGATGTATCTCAAAGGTAGGCCCTCTACAATAAAGATAAGAAAATGCTATTTCTCTTCACCCAATATTGTAGGAAGTGCAAGGGGAGTGGATATGTAGAAAATCTTTGGGGTGACTCAAAAAAATTTGTAAACTTGGGAGTGTTTCTCTTCACCCAAGATCGCATGAAGTGCAAGGGGAGATGATACACACTAAAGGTTACACAAGCATGGAAAGAACAAAATACACTAATTCATTTTAATGCACTGAAATAGATGTTATATGTTTATTTTAACTGCATGAAAACAAAGTGTAAGATTGTGTTGTTCAATTTTAAACCAACATTGCAATTTGAGGATGTTTGGGTTCAATTTTAGCCAACTTTGAAAAACTCATAGCATTGTAAGTTTTAAAGCCTAAATTGAAAACTAGTGGTCCAAAAGCATGAAATAAAGAAGCAAGATAGGTTATATCATCCCATGAGAGTTTAAAAAAAATCTTACAATAAAAGATCAAATGATACTTTGCTTCTTCACTTCAATATTTTATGCTCCTCTCCAAACCTGCAAATGAGTTAGCCTTAAAAAATAGAAATAGCAATCAGTAAATGATCAGAGAGAAAATAAACTTAACAAACTAAAGTAGACATTAAAATGAAACTCTATTTTTTTATAGATAATTGTTTCATTTTTTGAAAACTACATCGCTCTGGTGAACTTCAATAGAGTCGCTCTGTTAAAAACTAGGAAGGTCAATTGCATTGGAATTCAAACAAATGTGTTGTTGTTACAATTGTGTCACTCTGGTTCTCCTACAATCATAAAAAAATAGAATGGTCAATTGCGTCAGTTAAACAAATGTGTCACTACAATAGTGTCATCATATTTCAATTATGTTGCAATACACAATTGCATCACTCTATCCAAATAACAATTGCACACCAATACAAACAATTGCATTTATGTTTGCAATTGTGTCATCGTGCTTCAAAATAATTGTGTTGTCAAGCCCTACAACCTACAAATCATATAAAACTCAAGGAAAAATCATCAAATCTTATTAGTATAGTCATCTTTCTAGTAATAGAATGTGAGCATGATCATAAAATAATATAAAAATGATTGATCCACAAGAAATTAACCAAGATATAACTAGTTAAGTCAAGCTCCCAATGAAATTCTTGAAAAAATTAAACAAAGAAGCCATTAAACATGAAACAAAGTAGAAATGCATAATGGAAAATAATCTAATGCCTCAAACATCATCCCATTGGGGGATTGGTGTTGTATTGATGAGGAATTTCAGCCCTTTCCCAATCCCTTGATTGAAACAAGCTTTCAAATGGATGCCATTGATGAAGATTGATGAAAATGGTGAAAGATAAGATAAAATGGATGCAAAGCTTAACTAAAATGGTGCCAAATGATAAAATACTCACGAGGAATACTCTAAAATTTACTATAGTGAAGTTACTCTAAATGAATGTGGATCTTTTTCTCATAGAAATGAGGACTATTTATACCTAAAAAATAGTTGAATCAATAGTCAAGATTGATTTGATCAATCAATGGATGAAAATAAATGAGAGGAGATGGCATGGATCAAGGATTCCTATCAATGGATGAGAATGCAAGTTGATAACGATCAAGGATTTTAATCAATGGCTCTCATTGATTTGAAGAAGAAAACTTTCTAAAAATTAGGAAGTGTTGGGAGATGGTCAACGCTCCCCTTGAGATTTGTAACAAGGGACTAACCACCTCTCATGCGATCCATGTCTCCGATAGTTGTATCAAGCATTAATAGGTTAACCTTTTGGTGCATGGGCCGATAATTGGTATCAGAGCATTGGGTCATGGGTTTGAATCCCCTCTAGTAACACTGAGGAGGATATTGTTGGAAGATGGTCAGTTCTCCCCTCGGGATTTGTGACAAGGGACTAACTATCTCCCGTGTGATCCATGTCTCTAATGGTTGTATCAGGAATTAATAGGTCAACCTTTTTGTGGAACGGAAACCATGGTCCAATAGGAATTTTTTACAAGATATTCCCATTTTGGAGTGGAAATGGAGGAATACTCTAAGGGAATATTCCCATGCAAGTGGGAGGGTGAGAGAAATTAGCTAATTAGATAATTAAAACATTGTTTTAATTATGCATGGTGGATGAAATTAGGATTTTAATTAAATAATTTACTTATTTAATTAAAAGGGGATAATGAAATTTAATTAAATAATTAGGGTTATTTAATCAAATGAGAATACTTAAGGGGTTCAATTTAAATAATTTTCATTATCCAATTAAACAAGATGAAAATTAGCATGAAAGGGGATAAATTAACTTGACAAAATTGATTATCTGATTAATAGATGAAAGTGATGAATTTAATTAAAAAATAGATTATTTAATTAAACAGTCAAAAAGAGGTGAATTAGGACAAAAATGGTGTTAATAATCAAATTCAGATGTGTAATATTGATTAGGACAATTTTAAGTGTCTACACTTCTCATCATTGATGCTTAATGAAAGAGATGATTCTTCCTCTTTTAAGTTCTCTGTTGTTTATTTATTTTTACATATGGTAGGAGAGATGAATGTATGTTGGGTTGTGTTATTTTTTGTTGTGAATGTTTGTTTGTGTGTTGAAGGGTAAATTTTTCTAATTTTGAGTTATGTATTAGGTTCAAAGCAATATTCTAGTATTATGGTTGTGTATTGGTGAATTGTTTTGTTCTTTTTCAATATGTTCTTGAGGTTGCATTATTTTTATAAAATGGGTTCTTGATGGTTCTTCTTGCTTGGGGGATGGCTAGAGCTTTAGCTTATTATGGCTTCATGGTACCATATCAATTGGGTGGAGATCTTTCTCTTTCCATTAGATAATTTAAACATGAAATGGTTACCTTTTGGATGTTCAATTATTTTAATAAATTGACAATTGTAATGTCATAATACCTTGGTTGTAATGTCAAGTGAAATGCCTAAGTTTAAAATGAAACAATATCATTCATAATGGTGTTTTCATGGATTTATTATTTAGTTTTATGTTTAGTTATAACGTAAAGTGGAACATATAAATTGAAAATCCAACAATATAGTTTAGAATAATATTGTGCAAACTTATCATTTCAATTGAAGTGAAATTCCTAAATTTATTGCTAGTTGTTAATTTAGTATTGAAAAAGTTATTGTTCCTCTTATAGTGCAACAAAATTAAATAAAATTATATTATTGTACTAAATTATAACTCATATTAATGATGATTAGAGGATTGATTTATATCAATTTATAAAGGAAAATTCATCTACTTAATTTCATCAAGTAGTTCTTCAACTAGAATTACTTGTCCAAAAGAAGAGATAAACTTTAAGAAAAGTAGGAGTATAGAGTGTAAATATAATACTACTATGAAGATATCATATCATGGATGGACTAAAAAATCCTCGATTGACACGCAAAATTAACTCTAATCATATAGATATATATGGTTATGTACTTGTGGAAAGGTAGGTTCCACATTTCATATCAATGGACTTTGATCCACATCTTACCTTAATTTGACAATCCAAAAAATGAATTCATTGTCACCTTGATTGTAGATCCTTTTAACAAGTGTAGTAGTGTTGGTGCTATCATTTCCAAGGAGTTAAAAATACTTGTGCATGTGTTGTGCAAGGTAACTTGTAGTCATCATAAATGAAAAAAGTCATAGTTTCACACAATAATGTTCAACATTAGTTATGGAAATTACAAGGGTATATTACATAATTATTTTACCACTTAGTTCCTATTCACACTAATTTACTTAAGTTTACTTAGAGAATATTGAGTGTATTATCACCTTTATTTTTTAATTCATAATATTAAGACACATGCCATAACCTTATGTCATGTTATGTCACACCTTGGCCTATATAACTAAGTGGTTATCATTATAATATCAATCAATCATATACAATCATATTCATGTATACATAATTTTTTGAATAAACTAGATACTAAGAGGTGGGGTGAATCAATATCCACTAAAACTTATTGAACAAACACCTTTAATTACTTGGAAACATAAAATAGATAAGAGCAATAACAAAACATGAAATTCCACAACACAAGAACAACAGATTCTACGTAGAAAACCCAATGAGGGAAAAACCATGATGAGGATTAACTCACAATATATATAGCTATATCAAAATCAGTAAAAAGAGGCTCACTTCCAGATACAAAAATCTCACTACTTAAAAGGACTCATTGTCCAAATATGGAGGCTCACTACCTACAAAAATTGTGTAAAAAAAAATGGCTAACCACTAGAGTTGAACTGAGAAGTTACATCACATGTGTAGATTCAGTTCTATGATGCTCAGATTATTCACTCGCATGAGAATGGACCATTATTTAAACTCCTATTTGCATACTTTTCTTACCACACACACCCTTTTGCATATTTCTATTTTTTCTTCACCACATTCTATCTTCAATCCATCTTGCATATATACTTGATATATATGCATGCATCAATTAGGTCGGCCTAATTGGATGCAATTCATATTTTCAAAAATGATAACTTGTCAGCTTCATATAAATCTTTTTGAATTTAATTCACCGGTTTCATGCAACATCATGTTAGCTGGGACCAAAGCTAGGTCTCACATATAATTCACGATTCATGTTGAGTTATTAGGTTGGCCATTAATAACCTAATACCAGATGTAATCACAAAAACTAATTCCAACACACCATCCAATATTATGAACATATGAGAATACATACATACATGCTTTCAACAATCATAATCCTTTTCCAAAATCCTTAGATCATATTGATTATCGGAGAGAATATACGGACCAAAATACTAGAGAAACTACCAGATGAGATAAGCTTGCTCTGCACACCAGTACAAGGTATCGGACCAACATGGTGACATCAATGAAAATATAAGACATAATTTGAAAAATCTTCCCATTTGGCATTGATGGAAACATGTGCTAAAATTCCAATTGATGCAGGAGCATCCTTGGTTCTTGGCAATCTTGCATCAACCAAAAAATATTTTCATTTAGTTTTGTTCTTGTTCAGTTCAAGTTGGCAGATTCGGTATTTCAGCATGTTTGTTCACCAGACCTTGCAGATCTATGTTTTCATTGTGGACATTTTCATTTTCCTTATTCAAAGTTTTCAGCTTGATTGGATCTTTTTTCAGCAATCTATCACTTTTGGATTAAGTGACATTTTTGGAACTGGCCCTAGAATAATTTCAAACCTAATGGCTAGTTTGATCACTCGTGGATCTTTCCTGTAGCTTACAGATTCTTGTGAGGTGTTTCAAATTGTTTTGTGGAGTGCCCCCAACCTTAATTTTAGGTCCACACTTCATCATATGCACCTGTCATGGAGAAATTCAAATTTGAGGCTGACCTATTCATGCACACATCACGTTTCCTTCATTGGAGATTGTAAAGATCTTTGGCTGACGTAGATGCTTCTAGATCTGCGGATATGATATAAATCTTGTAATGGATCATTAGGATGGAAGTAAATCAATATCAAGTAGATTAATATGTACATAGAATTCAATCTATAAGATTTTCGCTTGCATATAGGAATATTGTATTTTGAGCATGTTGTATCAGGCCTGTGAGCCCAATCTGTAAGCCCGGATGTGGATGACTGTATGTAATTGAATTTTATGATAATGAGAATGTTTGAATCTGTATTTGCCTCCATATTTTTTGTTTCTTTTGTTGTCTAACTCTTGCTGCACGGTTCAGATTATTCTCTTTGAGGACCCTCCTACTATGACTGCACCAAATTGGTATCAAAGAGAGATTCGTTCCGTGGAAGATCATCAGATTTTGTGAAGTCATGTTGAATATTTTTTATGGGATGGCAGATTGAGGATTTGACCTACAACTGTAGAGGACTTGTGTAAATATGGTGGGAAGAGGGAATGGTAGAGGAAATGGAGCACGTGGAAATGCAGGCCCAGCTATAATGGAGATGTTGAGAGGAATGACTACTAGATTGGAAGCAATTGAAATGGCCCAGAGGAGAGGTCGACCAGTTGATGATGTGAGTGATGAAGAAGTAGAAGAATAGGAAGAAAGAGAAAGAGAAGATCAACCTGGCCTTGACCAGGGAGAAGAGAGGTTCATAAGAGCCCTAACCAGAGTGAATACTAAACCACATTTTAATCCACCGAATTATAGAGGTAAGTTGGATTCAGATGAATTGCTTGAATGGATAAAAAAGATGGAGAAGTACTTTGATTTTGAAGGTACCACAAAATACAAGAAGGTGAAATTTTCTTGTACAAAGTTGAAAGGACATGCATCGCTTTGGTGGGAACATTTGTAGATAGATAGGCAAAGAAAATGAAAGGAGAAGATAAGATCACAGGATCAGATGGTGAATAAGTTGAAGACAAAGTTTATGCCTATAGACTATCAAATCAGTTTGTTCCAAAAGTTGCATAATTTGAAGTAGAATGAGTTAAGTGTGAAAAAATATACTGAGGAGTTCTACAAGTTGAATATCAGATCTGGACATTCAAAAGATGAGATTGAGGTTGTTTATACAAGATGAGATTAGTTTGATTAAGTTGTTGAGTGTGGAGGAGGCATATAAGTGTACCCTAAAAGAAAAAGAGAAGCTGAATAAAAGACATGAGCAGAGACAAAGAGGAAGAGGTGGAAGATTTCAGAGAGGAATAATTTTTACTGGAGGAAGAGGACCTTTTTTAGATCAGAATAAAGATAAGGAATTCAATAAGAATGATAATTCATACAGTAGATATGATGGAAAATATTACCAGAGAGGAGGATATGGTGGTTACCAGAATAAGGATTACAAAAAAGATGATAGAAGACAGGAGAAATGAGTATTCAGAGGAGCTTGTTATAAGTGTGGTGGAGAAGGACATAGAGAATTTGAATGTAATCGGGGAGAAGAAACTGGAAAGACAGAGAACAATAGAAGAGAAACCTTTGTTGAGGAGGATCATGCTGGATCATCTAATAAACCAAAAGATGGAGAAGTGTTGGTGAACAGAAGAGTATTGTGTCAAAGTGAGATGGAGTAGGAATCGTTGCAAAGAAAGAATTTGTTTTGAACTAGATGCAAGGTAGTTGGTAAATGTTGCAAAGTGATTATTCATAGTGGAAGCTCAGAGAACCTAGTTTCTGAAGAAATGGTGACCAAATTGAAGTTGGAAAGGTTGAAGCACCTGAAGCCCTATTTGATAGCATGGATTCAAGATGAGCATAAGATACTGGTAAGTGAACAATGTTTGGTGAAATTGAAGATAGGAAATTACTAGGATGAAGTTTTGTGTGATATCATGCCTATGGATGTATGCCATTTTTTGTTGGGAAGGCCTTGGTAGTATGATAGATAGGCTATTCATGATGGAAAGAAAAACATATATACTATTTTTGCAAATGGGATGAAGCAGACTTTGTTTCCATTGGAGGATGTTCCTAAAGTTGAGATTTGTACGACTGCTATGATTTTCTTGGTGGATGAAAGGATATTTATGGATGGTCTAAGAAATGAGAGAATGTGTTATGCCTTGGTTCCTAAGAAGGTTGAAGACTTGAAGCATGTAGAGGAACAACTAGAGGAGATAAAGGAATTGTTGGTAGAATATGAAGCTATCATTCCAGATAATGTGCCTGATGGATTTCCACCTATGTGGAGTATTAGCCATTTCATGGACTTGATTCCTGGAGCTAGTTTGCCTAATAAAGCAACACATCAGATGGCACTAGCAGAGAATGAAGATTTGAATAAACAAGTGCAAGATATTTTGAGAAAAGGTTTGATTAGAGAAAGCTTAAGTCCTTATGCAGTACCTGCAGTGCTAGCACCCAAGAAGGATGGAGAATGGAGGATGTGTACAAACTCTAGAGCCATAAACAAGATCAAAGTGAAGTATAGATTTCCTTTTCCCTAGATGGATTACATTATGGATTGTTTGAGTGGAGCTAAATACTTTAAAAAGATAGATTTGAAGAGTGGATATCATCATATCAGAATCAAAGAAGGGGATGAATGGAAGACAACATTCAAGACAATTGAAGGATTGTATGAGTGGTTGGTGATGCCTTTTGGACTAACAAAAGCACCTAGTACTTTCATGAGGTTGATGAATGAGGTATTGAAGAAATTCTTGGGTAAGTTTGTGATTGTCTATTTGGATGACATCTTGATTTTTAGTAAGACTAGAGAAGAACATTTGTTGCATATAAGACAAGTTTTGCAAAGGTTGAGAGAAGAGAAGTTGTTGATAAAAATTAAGAAGTGTTGTTTCATGAAGGAATAATTGGTATATATAGGATTTGTGATATCAGTGGATGGATTGAAGATGGATCGTGAGAAGGTAAGGGCAATGTTTGAGTGGCCTACACCGGAAGGCATTGGAGAGGTAAGATCATTTCATGGACTGGATAGTTTTTACCAAAATTTCATTAGGAATTTCAGTTCTATTTGCAGTCCTATGACATTAATGATGAGAGGAGATAGGAAGAATTTTGTGTGGACATCTAGAGCAGACCGAAGCTTTGAGTTGTTAAAGCAGAAGGTGACTGAGTAGTTTGCGTTGGATTTACTAGACTTTAATAAGGTATTTCAGGTATACTGTGAGGCAAGTGGAAATACAATTGGAGCAGTATTAATTCAAGAAGGAAGACCAGTAGCTTACTTCAGTGAGAAATTGAATGATGCTAGGAGAAGGTATTCAATTTATGATCAGGAGTTTTATGCCATAGTTCAAGCCTTGAATAAGTGGAGACATCAATTATTGCCTAAGGAATTTGTGTTGTATATAGATCATTAGGCTTTGTAGTATTTAAACAGTCAAGGTGAGTTGAATTAGAGACACATGAGATGGGTGGAATTCTTGCAGAGTTATAATTTTGTTTTGAAACATAGGAGTGGAAAGTCAAATAGAGTTGTTGATGCCTTGAGTAGGAGAAGGAATTTTGGTAGGAATGAGAGTGGAGACCTTAGGATTTGATGAATTGAATAAATTGTATGAGGAAGACCTGGATTTTGTAGAACCTTGGAGAGCTTGTAAAAAACCAGTATTGGAGGATAGGAGATAGTGGTTGGATTATTTCATTTAGGAGGATATGTTGTTCAGAGGAAATTAGTTGTGTATACCCCGGAGTTCAATGAGGGATAACTTGGTGAAAGAGAAACATAATGGAGGATTGGCATGACACTTTGGAGTTGATAATATAGTAGCATTGGTACATGAGAATCACTTTTGGCCTCAGATTCATATGGATGTTAGGAAATTTGTGCAAAGTTGCAGAGTTTTTCAAGTTGCAAAAGGGAGTAGTCGGAATGTTGGATTGTATAAACCTTTGACCATTCCAGAAAGACCTTGGGAGGATATCATCATGGATTTCATACTTGGTTTGTTGAAGACACATAGAGGTAATGATTCTGTATTTGTGGTGGTAGATAGATTTTATAAAATGACACATTTCATACCTTGTAAGAAGACAACAGATGCAGTACATGTAGCAGATTTATTTTTCAAGTGGTCAGATTGCATGGATTACCTAGGAGTATTGTTTCAGAAAGAGATACAAAGTTTTTTGGTTACTTTTGGAGGACACTTTGGAAGAAGTTGAAGATAGATTTGAAGTTCAGTTCTAATTTTCACCCACAGACTAATGGATAGATAGAGGTAGTAAACAAGATTTTGGTAAATTTGTTGAGATGTTTGGTTGGAGAGAAGATCGGAAGTTGGGATTTAGTCCTTGCTCAAGCAGAGTTTTCCTACAATAATTCAGTGAACAAGAGTACTAGAAAAAAACCTTTTGAGATTGTTACTAGAGTTCATCCTAGAGGTATATCAAAATTACAAGACATTAATAAGGAGGATAAAAGAAGTGCTGAAGCAAAGCAATTTGCAGAGCATATGAAGAAAGTGCATACTCAAGTAAAGCAACAATTGGAAGATATGAACCGGAAGTATAAGGAACGAGCAGATGAAAAGAGGAGACATAAGGAGTTTGAAGTTGGAGATGAAGTGATGGTGTATTTGAGGAAGGAAAGATTTCCAGTTGGCACATAAAATAAGCTCAAGATGAGGAAGTTTGGACCTTGTAAAATTTTGAAGAAATTTGATTCAAGAAATGCATATGAATTAGAGTTACCAGATGGAATGGGTATATCACATACATTCAACATTGTAGATCTACATCAGTACCATGAAGCAGAATTCAAGGAAGATAGTAAAGAAAAATTGGAAGAACAACTTCCTAAATAGAAATCAGATGAGATAGAAGAGATTTTGGATGTTAGAGATGGGAGGAAAACTCATGGAAGACAATATAAAGAATATCTTGTGAAGTGGAAGGGCAGACCAGTAGAGGATTCTTCTTGGATTTCTCAGGTTGAGGTAGACCGTATCGATTTTCCTTTAGCCCCAACAAACTGATGGAATCACTTTTCATTAACCCCAAATGTCTGATGGAGGAGAATCCTTGGTTCTTGGAAATCTTGCATCAACCAAAAAATATTTTTCATCAATTTTGTTCTTGTTCAGTTCAAGTTGATAGATTCAGTATTTCATCATGTTTGTTCACCAGACCTTGCGGATCTATGTTTTCATCGTGGACATGTTCATTTTCCTTATTCAAAATTTTTCATCTCAATTGGATCTTTTTCCGGCAAGCTATCACTTTTGAATTAAGTGACAATTTTGGAACTGGCCCCAGAATAATTTCAAACCTAACGGCTAGTTTGATCACTCATGGATCTTTACCATAGCTTGTGGATCCTTGCGAGGTGTTTCGAATTATTTTTTGGAGTTCCCCTGACATTAATTTTAGGTCTACACTTCATCGTATGCACTTGTCATGGAGAAATTCAAATTTGAGATTGACCTATTCATGCACACGTTACGTTTCCTTCATCAAAGATTGTAAAGATCTTTGACCGATGCAGATACTTCTAGATCTGCAGATATGATATAAATCTTGTAATGCATCATTAGGATAGAAATCAATCAAGATCAAGTATATTAAGATGTATGTAGAATTTGATCTGTAATATTTTTGCTCGCATATAGGAATATTGTGTTTTGAGCATGTTTTATTAGGCATCTAAGCCCAATTTGTAAGCTCGCATGTGGTCAACTATATGTAATTGAATTTTTTGATAATGAGAATGTTTGAATATGAATTTTCCTCCATATTATATGTTGCTTCTATTGTGCAACTCTTGTTGCATGGTCCAAATTGTTCTCTTTGAGGACCCTCCTACTGTGACTGCACCACCAATTCAAAAACTCTCCTTCAGTCTAAAAAAAATTCTCCAAATCTCTCCAAATATCTCCCCCTTTGACATCAATGGAAAAGGGTTCCAAAAAAAAGATGTAAACATGGTGACATCCAATATTCAAAGATTCAAAATTTCAAAAAAAACTTCAAAAAATTGCAAGCATCCAATCCTCCAAAGTTCTTTCAAACCAGAATAACACTTTTCACTTGGAATACCTTTTTGTACCTTTCTTTGATAATAGGATGCAATTTCTTCCATTCAAATACTGCAGATTCCATTCTTGTACACATAATTTCCAATAGAACCAACAATGTGAAAAAGGATGACCAATTTGTGGATGAACATTGTTTTTCATAGTCTTCTACATTAGAGAGTATTCCAAAAAGATGGTCTAATCGGACCTCGACAATTTCCTTAAGAAGCCAGAAGGTCTTCACTACATCATCCATTTTTCTCTACACAATTATCATTTCAGCTTGTAGTTCACCAACTCTCCTCCTTCACTTTCCCTCTTTGTATTCAAAAATATCAAACTTCTTTCCAATGTTGTTCACTTCAGATTCAATTGCTTCAATTTTTCTTCTGAAATTATCTACTACAGCAGGCCACCAGAGACAATACTTGTATATGTCTGACATTTATTTTGTGCACTTATTTGTCTCCATGATTAGTCCAGACAACCTTTTCTTTTATTTAGAAGGTCTCTTTTCAACCAAAGCTTCCAACTTGTATCCTTCTAATCCTTCAAGCAACATTCTTTCTTCAACTATTTCAACTAAATGTTTAGGTAATGAATAAAAAATGATAGATACATCAATACCTTTACCAAGTAGATATTCAACTAAAGCATCATCAATTTTAAGTTTGTCAACAGGCAAGGCCATACTCCAAAAATCACCAATTTTCTTCATTTTCCCTTTTATTAACATAGTGCAGATATCATTTGGATCAAAAGATTCTGATCCATCCAGAGATTCTTCTTCTTCTTTCTTCTCTTCAGGAATAACAATGATATTTTTGAAGATAGCTTTTCTTTTCTTCAAATCCAGAGGGGAATCACTTGTGACTACTTCAAATTATTTTGGTCCGAAGGAAGAACCTTCCTCAAATTGACTCAACATAACTTCACCAGAGCTCATTAAATTCTACAAGGATAAGAATTTTTTTTACACGTGCTCGCTTTATCCTCTAAACTTTCCAAGTGCCTGCATATCTGTCTTACAATGAGAATCTTGGATTCCCACTCAACGTCTTTCTTTCTCGACAGTGATTTCAAAAAATAAAGTACCAGGCATGTAAGCAAGGATCCAAAATGAAATTGGTATCCTTCTCCTAGTGATATTCATATGTTCTCAATGAAATTTTCAAGAGTTAGCTTACACAAATCAAACTGCTTGTTTTCTTTTACCATTTTATGTGCCAAATACACACCAATAACTGAACTAGAGCTTTCTCAATTTTTGAAATAGATTTTATAAGAAATTCCATATGTAACATACCTAACTGAGGAATCGGAAATAGTGTTGATTAACAGTGCTCGGGGATATTTTTCAACTCCCTTCATTTCCTCTACTTCCCTGTATTTTATAGTCTTTCATCCAGGAAGTTCTCCAATGCTGCATAATCTGGTAACTGCTTCAATTTATTCCTTCGAAATAGGATAGGGTTTGTCTAGTACAATGCTACCATCCTTGAATTTTCTCAAAAGGAACAAGGTAAACTATTTATCAACAAAACAAGGGAATTCTCCCATAAATCGCTCGATTCCAACCCTAATTCCATCTTCATAATTTTCAATGATCAAATTCATGCAGCTTGACTCCTTTAAACTTAAGAGGGATATTCCCACTCGATCCTCTATTTGAAATTTCCATTATAGCTCTTAAAAATTCAACAAGAAATTATTGTATTACCTTCCTCTGTAATTGCAAGAGAGGGAAAAATTTTGTCACTTGCTTTAGGATGTTCACAATATTCTCTCAAAGGGCTTCAGATCGCTTCAGAAATGTTTCAAGAGAGTTCCAAGTCACTCTATGAATCCTTTATACTTCATTTTTTCCTAACTTACATTAATCGCAAAAAGCTAACAAACTTCTCTTTCACTCCGCTGAGAAACCCTAATTTACTCCGCAAAATAACATGCTCACTCTTTTTTCCTGTCATTCCTTACAACATATCCATGTGCCAACACCTGACACATTGTACTTCTGGGGGTTTAATTGATTTTTTGAAGAAAAAAACTCCCCCTAAGACCGAGCTAGGTCTAGTGCCCGGAGGATTCATCTACATCAGATGAGGGTACAGACACATCAGTAATCTCAAATTCTTCTTTTTTTTTCTGTATCTTGCTCATTTCCTACTTAACTTCTTCCTTATCAATCTTTCCCACTAGTTTATTATCTTCCACCTGAGCAGACTACTTTTCCTTTCTATTTTTGCACACCTTTGAGATATGTCCTAGTTTCTTGCAATAGTAATAGATAATATTTATCTGACTTGTTTGATTTCCATTAGTCCCTATTCGGCATTGATCCGCTTTATATCCAAACATGTTACAAGTATAGAAATAGCCATTAAATGATTGATTTATCCTTTTTCCATTGAACCTATTCATCATCATCTTTACCAAATATTTACACTAAGTGGATTTATGTCCTATCTTCTTGCATGTATAACATTGTCCGGAGAAGGGACCATAAAATTGATTCAACCTACTCCTACGCTAAGTTTCCTTATGACCAAATTTATTACATGAAAAAAAAACACCATTGAATGATGAGTACCTTTGTGCATTTGGTTGTTTGATAGGTGATCTCCTTCCGTATTTTATTTTCTACTTTCCTTTATCTTGAGTCTTCTAATTGATTACTGGATTTGAGTTTTGCATTTTTTCATCAGCTTCATTACCTAATCCACTTTTATCTTTAGAAGGTTGTTTTCCTACTATTAATTCATCAAGCTTGGTGGAGCTTTTCTTGAAGTCCTCTTTATAGAGTTTTTCTTTCTCAAGTTCTATTTTTAGATTCATCACTTCCTGTTCAAGCCTAGAGAAAACATCAGCTTTGCTTTGTATTACTGTTTTCAAGCATTCTTCAACTTTCTTCTTTTAATCTATCTTCAACTTTAGTCCAGTATTCTCATCATTTGCTTGTTTCAATTCCTCACTCACTATACCTTTCTTTGAATTTCTTTAACTGCTCTTTCAATTTTTGGACACATTCATTCGCTTTATCAAGACTCTCCTTCAAGTCTCTATTTTCAATTTCAGCCTTGTCAATATCTTCAAGGGTAGTTTGAAGCTCTTCTTTATCCATTTGTTCAATCTGCAAGATCTCCTCAAGCTGTTAGAATTTTCCAGAGGCACCAAATCTTTCATACCAATTGTTGAATAAACCGGATACTGAGAGGGGGGGTGAATCATTATCCACTAAAACTTAGTGAACAAACACCTTTAATTACTTGGTAACATAAAATAGATAAGAGCAATAACAGAACATGAAATTCCACAACACAAGAATTCCAGATTTTACGTGGAAAACCCAATGAGGGAAAAACCATGGTGACAATTAACTCACAATATATATAGTTATATCAAAATCGGTAACAAGAGGCTCACTTCTAGATACAAAAATCTCACTACTTACAAGGAATCACTATCCAAACATGGAGGCTCAATTCCTATAGAAATTGTGTAAACAAAAATGGCTAACCACTTGAGTTGAATTGAGAAGTTACACCACATGTGCAAATTCAATTCTGTGATGCTCAGAGTATTCGCTTGTATGACAATGGACTAGCATTTAAACTCCTATTCACATACTTCACTTACCACACACACCCTTTCACACATTTCTATTTTTTTCTTCACCACATTCTATATTCAAACCATCTTGCATATATACCTGATATATCTGCATGCATCAATTAGGTCGGCCTAATTGGATGCAGTTCATATTTTCAAAAATGATAACTTGTCGGCTTCATTTAAATATTTTCCGAATATAATTCACTTGTGTCATGCAACATCATGTTGGTTGGGAACAAAGATGGGTCTCACATATAATTCATGATTCATGTCGAGTTATTAGGTTGGCCATTAATAACCTAATATCGAATACAATCACAAAAATTGATGCCAACACACCATCCAATTTTATGAACATCTGAGAATACATACATACATTCTTTCAACAATCATAAGCATTTTCCCAAAACCTTAGATCATGTTGATTACTAGAGAGAATATGTAGACCAAAATATCAGAGAAAATAGTGGATGAGATAAGCTTTCTCTACACACTGGTACAAGGTACCGAACCAACATGGTGACATCAATGACAATATAAGACATACTTCCAACATAATGTGTATTTGCATCCTTTGATATAATAGAATTATTCTCCCATGTTTGGTCTCTTTTATTCTTTCATCAAAGCTTATAAATCTTAGGTAGCTCTTTGTAGCCAAATATTATGTGGTATATAACATCATATACCGAATCTACAAGAAGGATTAACTTATCTAAAGATAACAATGCTTCTATATAAAAATATCTCTATACCAACTCTTACTAGAAGACTTGAATTATCTAAAGATAACACTTATTGTATACTTCTAAAAATGGTCTGGACAAATTTGATTAATTAAATAAAATTATTTTATTAATTAACCTTTAATTCATCTACTTGTAAATAAATAGAAATATTTATTTATATAGTTCACATTTTATATTCTTCTATCTTAATTAAATAAAAAAATTCAATAATTTGTTTTAATTTAATCATCCAATTCTTTCATCTTAATTAAATAAACTAAATATCATAGTTTGTTTAATTATCATCCCCTTTTATTATGTAAACAAATTTTAAATGTTTTATTTAATAATATATCTTCCCTCCAAAAATTCAATAACTCAAATTTCTAATCGAGCACATGTCTACAACTTTTTTCTCAGTAAATTTGAAAGCTTCAACTTGCATTCAATTTTACTTTATCTTTCCAGCCAAACTTTAAAACAATTGGAAATAGTTGGCTTCATGGATCCACAATTTCTTCCTAATCACTTGCCACAATGTTTTTTTGAGAGAAATCATTTCCCCTTCATCCTCACCAAATTTTGCATCTTCTATAATTGATTTATCTAGATCAAATCTGAACCATTGCTTGCTGCCACATCATGAATTGACTTTGAAAATCTATAAAAGCAACCTCTTGCTACAAGAAATGGATCCCACTTTTATGCAATTTTACTCTGCGGGAATCATATTAGAGCATTTTAGCATACAACATTTAGAAATTATCAAATAGAAGCATTTTAGTAATCATATTAAATCATAATCATGTCACATCATATCACTTAAGTTGTGTCTTAGTTTATCATATCATCATCAATGTCTCAATATAATTTAGTTTATTATTCTCATTCTCTAGGTTGTCATTTTAACAATCAAAGTGCACACAATCTGAGAGCCACTTTGATTTAATAAATCCTCGGAGTTAGAGAGCAATAGAATGGTTTTAGAGATTTTACTATGCTTCAAATAGATTTAAATCTGTTGTTTGAATTCTCTAATAATATTGCATTAAGGTGTGTTGTTATTTACTTCACTTACACATATTTTTTAGACACATAAATTGGCACCTACCGTGGGGCACAATCCCCGTGATTAACAATTTTTGCTCTAGAAAGTGACTACAGATTTGACGTGATTCTGTTTTAGCGCAATTGAAATTTCTTGTGGTGCATCCGACAGATATTTCAGCACATCCAAAGACCATTTCAGCGCATCAAAATACTATTTTGGTGCATTCAATCATTGTTGTAGTGCATTTGATAATAATTTTAGCGCTTTCATTTATTCTTTTAGTGCATATGCTTATATTTTTAGCGCATTGGACTATTTTTACAAAAAAATGAAAATTTTGGATATTAATCTCAGTTTTCTATGTTGCGGGTACAAGGTACGCTGGTCAAAGACAATATTTTGAAACATTTACATCGATCAAAGATGAAATACTACAAAATTACTAATGATGTTTGCAGGGTTTTGAATTTATTATTGCTTTCTTTTGGCTAAGTTAGGCATCTAACTTAAGTAAAAGGAAAATTGAACCCCCTATTTATTGTTATTGAAGTGATGGGCTTACGCTCTCCCCTTCACTGGATGATCAGAATGCTAGACTCACTTTTCATGCTTTTATTAACATCTTTAGAAGGCCTATCGTAGTGGGAAAAAATACTCACCCTATGAGAACAACCTAAGTGTGAACAACCAAATCCAAGTTTTCCAACCCACTATAATCAAAAGCGAATTTAGGAAAAATCCAAAATTCAACGATAGTGTGCAAGATAACCATCCCCAAAGTCTTTGTTCTAAAGGTTGGGAGGTCTCCTGAGGGATTTTATCTATTGCCATGCCGAACGAAAACCTTATCTAGGAACTTTAAGTTAGAATCCAACTATGCCAGTTTTTGAACACTTTTTATATCACAGTGCAAGGGGAGGGAAGAATCTGCCCCCAAGACACTCACCATATAACTATCAGAGACCTTGACCAAATGTGGAGGACTTGAATTTTGGCTAAGACTCGGGAAAGGAAAAAACATGGGTGCCCTCTAGGGGATGACAGCTTGTGAGCTGACATAGTTTCAAGATGTGGGCTATGGTATTTTTAGTGACCTTTTGAGATAGAAAAGTGCTTGAACTATCTTTATTGTGTTATACCAATGAAAATTGAAAGAATCAAACCTGATTATAGAACACACACTATACGTTTAATGTGTATAATTGAAACAACTATTTTCAAGCTTATTGATGTGTGTGTAAATCATTTTCAAAAGGATATCATCCAATCAAAGAAATCATTTTCCAAAGTTCACCAAACCAAAAAATTAGATACAAGGTCAATCAATCAGAAGTCTATACCGTGTAGACAAACAATTCACTGTTTCAAACCAGAGCAAAAATAGACTATCAAAATCCTGAATATTTCTAGAATAGCACATTTGATCTCTATTATAGTGCATCCAATATGTTTAACAATGCATTGACCCATCTTTTAGCACATAGGAGGAGTAGTATAACACATAGGAGAAATAGTTTAGCACATATAAAGAAAATATCAGTGCATAGAAGGAATAGTCTAGTGCATCCAACCTATTTAACAACACATCAAACTAGTTTTTCAGTGCATCTTCCAATTATTTTAGCACATCAGAGGACTATTATAGTGCATCCACCAAAGAAAAAACTAGAGAGTTGTTTTCACTGTTTGTTAAACTTTTTACATCATAATTGAGATTTTTTCAGAATAGAAACCTTTCTCAAATCAAACTAGAGTCTTAAACCTTCAAAAATTAAACCTAACAAGTGAAATTCTTCAAATTAAACCAAGATATACCATACTAAGAGTGTCTAAATTAAACATGTTTGTTTAAAAATCCAAATTTCATTATCAAGATCACTCATCCTACTTTAGGAAACAAAGTTGTATAATCATACTTGTCAACTTAGTCTAATCATTAGAATCTATCATTCTATTTGACTCAAATTAACATCCTTGACACTATATCAAATCAAGTTCAAAGTTTAGTGGACAATTATAACATTTGTATGCCATTTTTTACAAGGTCACAAAGACTAAAACTTCAAGAGAAAGAAATTAAAAATCCAACAAACATGTCTGAGATTGAGGAGAATCTCCTTAATAGATCCAATCAACATGATGATGACGAAATATATGAAGATCTAAAAAATATGCAACAAGACCCCAAATTCCATAAGGTTATGAAGAAAATTTTGGAAAAGGATGGGGAAAAGTATCTGTTAATGTTAGTTGATCTAGGTATTAAAGTTCCAAAGGACTTCGATATTAATAGACTGAAAGAAACACCAAAAAGAGTTGAGACTGAACCAAAAAATACAGAGGAAGTGGATGCAATGAAACATCAATTACAAACCTTACAACAACAATTCCAATATATGCAAACAGGGACTACTAAGAGATACTTGCTGTAGGATATTTGGTTGGTAATATCCTTTTGCTCAAAACGTAAACATGATTCCATGTCAAAAACACTGTGATTTTCCCAAGTATGATATATACAATGGAAAAATAGATCCTCTTGACCATGTAAGAGAATTTCAAGCTATGAGCCTAGATTTTTCCCACAAAGAGACATACTTAATGAGGTTATTTCCAAGAAGCTTAGTGCACAATGTATGGAGTGGTTCTCTAAATTAACTCCAAGAATTAGATCCTTTGAAGATTTGGTTAACAAATTTATAACTCAATACTCCTACAATATACAACCTGACATCGCAATGAAGGGTCTTTGCAATACTAAACAAAAGAAAGATGAAACATTTCTCTCATTTTTGCAAAGATAGAGAAGGTTGTTTGCAAGATATCCACGTTCCATACCTGAAAAGGAAAATATGGAACTATTCATTGATAATTTAAACAATGACATGAGTTATAGACTTGAGCTACAATCTCCACCTACATTTGAGAAAATGATCGAAAATGGTCTCAAGATAGAATAAGCTTTGGTCAAGAGAGGAGTCCTAAAAACATACAATGAAGGATCAAACAATGCCAATTCCTCTAATCACAACAACAACAATGATAAACCCAAGTTTTGGAAAAAGTTTAGAAATGTTGGAAACAATGATGTTATGACTAAAACACAAAACACAAAACACAAAACCAATATTCAATTTAACAGTAGCTGTAACAAAGATAACTCAAAACAACAATCAAGGCAACAATCTAAATGCAAATGAAAACAACAATTTGAACAATGCTGGAGATAAATCACAACCGTTCCAAAAGCCATCAAATCAGAGAAAATTCACACCTTTAGGACAATCATTGGAATCGGCATTAAAGGAACTTATTGAAGCTAAACTTGTAACATTACAAGATCCACAAAATTGGAATCCACAAGTCAAACCATTTTGGTGGGATGATGCACATGGGTATGTGCAGGATCATCATGGAAAAAACAGGCCCTTAAGTGGCAATGAAAATTCAGAAAAATCAAAGTTAGTTAACTTGACATAAAAATTTGAATAAGTTATTTATATTATTTCAAAAATATGTAAGAATAGAATTTGTAGCAAATTGAATGTATTTTTTAAAGTACTAGGTTTTTTTTTTTTTGAAATCTATTTGGTGAAAAATTGAAATTTCAATGTAGTAGTACTTAAATTTCAAGGATAAATAAAAATAGGTGTTTGTCTAACCACCCTAACCATAATTAAATGATAATATTTTTTTATAAGATTTTAGATATAAGTAGAGGACTCATGTCTAGATGTGATACATATTTTTTTGTAATTTTTTTGCAAATAAATAATTAATTATAAATTTTTTATTACAACTTTAAAAAATATAAAAACCCGTATGTCTAACCTCCATAACTTGGTCAAAACTTCATGATTTTTTTTATTTTTTTTAATCCTATATTTTGTGAAGCATAGAATGTGATGCAGTTTTGGATTCAAAAAATGTGATATCGTTTGAAAGTTATAGATGTTTTTCAATCAGCCTATCAATGAGGAATTTAGTCGTAATTCTAATAGAAAATGAATAATAATTATTTATTAGATTCAAAGTAAAGTATAATTTATATTTCTGGAAAGTTGAGAAGATCCTTTACAAACCCATTTCATTTCATCAATTTTGGGTTAAAAAAAAGTTGTCAACCACATGGGCGAAGTCTGGAAAAGCAAGGTAATTTTTTAAAAACATTTTTTGTGTTGACTTCTTAGGATTGGCAGGTCCGAACCAAATTCCAAAGCAAGCCTGAGGCTAATCCCTAGGCATTAAATTTTGTGTCAGACATATCGGATATCTAATTCAAATTGGATATCTGATATCCGATAAATTTTAGATATGAGTTTAAAAAATGCTATACAATTTATAATATATGATTTAAAAAATACAGTAAAGTTTATAATTTAATATATAATATACAATATAGTTTATAATGTAATATATAATATACAATTTATGATAATCTCTTACCGAATTACGTATTTAATATATAATATATTATATTATTATGTATAATATTTAAATATTATTTAAATATTTTAGTTAATGTATAAATATTTAAATATATATATATTACTAATATTTAAATATTATATCTTTCCCTCTCTCTCTCCCTCTCTCTCTCTCCCAAGTCTCTCACTCAATCACTCATATCACTCTTCCCTCTACCCTTTATCTCTCTCCCACTCCCTCCCTCTCTTTCACTGACTCTCCCTCTATCTCTCTCCCCTCTACCCTCTACTCTCTCTCTCTCAAGTATCTCTCTCCTAACCCCCTCTTCCTCTCTCGAGTCTCTCTCTCGCTCACTCCCTCTATATATCTCTCTCTACCCTTAACCCTAAACCCTAAACCCTAAACAATTAAACCTTCTACCCTCTACCATTAACCATATATACCCTATATCTCTCTCCCTCTCCCTCTCTCTCTCAAGTCTCCCTCCTACCCCCTCTCCCTCTCTCAGGTCTCTCTCTCAATGTCACTCCCTCTATCTGTTTCCCCTCTACCCTTAACCATCTCTCTATCTCTATCTCTCTCTCTCTCCCCCCCCTCTATCCTCTCTCCCTCTCTTAGGTCTCTCTATCTCACTCACTCCCTCTATAAATCTCCCTATACCCTTAACCCTAAACCCTAAACCATTAACCCTTAAACCTTCTACCCTCTACCATTAACCCTATATACCCTCTATCACTATCCCACTCCCTCTCTCTCTCAAGTATCTCCATTCTACCCCCTCTTTGTCTCTCAGGTCTCTCTCTCAGAGTCACTCCCTCTATCTCTTTCCCCTCTACCCTAAACCCTTAAACCCTCTACCCTCTACCCTCTCAAAGTCACTCCCTCTATCTCTCTCCCCTTTGTAACCCTTAACCCTAAACCCTAAACCCTTAAACCCTCTACTCTCTACTCTCTCTCTCAAGTCTCTCACTAAATCACTCCTATCTCTCCCCCCTCTACCCTTTATCTCTATCCCACTCCCTCCCCCTCTTTCACTGACTCCCTCTATCTCTCTCCCCTCTACCCTAAACCCTAAACCCTAAACCATTAACCCTTAAACCCTCTACCCTCTACTCTCTTTCTCTCTCAAGTCTCTCCCTCCTATCCCCTCTCCCTCTCTTGGTTCTCTCTCTCTCACTCACTCCCTCTATATATATCCCTCTACCCTTAACCCTTAAACCCTATACCCTCTCTCTCTCTCAAGTCTCTCCCTCATACCCCCTTTCCTTCTCTTGGGTCTCTCTCTCTCTCATTCACTCTGTCTATCTCTCTCCCCTCTACCCCTAACCCTTAAACCCTCTACCCTCTCTCTCTCTCTCTCCTACCCCCTCTCACTCTCTTAAGTCTCTCTCTTAGATTCACTCCCTCTAGATCTCTCTACCCTCTACATTTAATCCTCTACCATCAATCTCTCTCTCTCCCTCATGTAGGTCCTAAACCCTAAACCCTCTACCCTATCTCTCTCTTCCTTGTACCCCCTCTCCCTCTCTCAAGTCTATCTCTATTTCTCTCACTCACTCCCTTTACATCTCTCCCTCCACCCTTAACCCTAAAACCTAAACCCTTAACCCTTAAACCCTCTACCATATACTCTCTCTCTCAAGTCTCCCCCTCCTATCCCCTCTCCTTCTCTTTGGTCTCTCACATTCACTTCATTTATCTCTCTCCCCTCTACCCTTAACCATTAAACCCTTAAACCCTCTACCCTTAACCCTCTCTCTCTCTATCTCTCTCTCACTCTCTCCCTCATACCCCCTCTCCCTCTCTCAAGTCTCTCTCTCTCACACACACTCACTCCCTTTATATCTCTCCCTCCACCCTTAACCCTAAACCCTAAATCCTTAACCCTTAAACTATAAACCCTTAAAACCTCTACCCTCTACCATTAACCCTATATACCCTTTATCTCTCTCCCACTCCCTCTCTCTCAAGTCTCTCCCTCCTACCCCCTCTCCCTCTATCAGGTCTCTCTCTCAAAGTCACTCCCTTTATCTCTTTCCCCTAGATACTCTTAACCCTTAAACCTTAAACCCTCTACACTTAACCATCTACCCTCTCTCTCTCTCCCTCATACTATCCCTCTCCCTCTCTCAAGTCTCTCTCTCTCTTCCTCATACTATCCATCTCTCTCCTCTACCCTTAAGCCTACACCCTAAACCCTTAACCCTTAAAAACTAAACCCTTATAACCCTCTACCCTCTACCATCAACCCTATACCCTCTAAATCTCTCTCCCACTCCCTCTCTCTCTCTCAAGTCTCTCACTCAATCACTCATATCTCTCTCCCCTCTACGCTTAACCCTCTACCCACTATCTCTCTCACACTCCCTCCCTCCCTCTCTTTCACTGACTCCCTCTATTTCTCTCCCCTCTATAACCCTTAACCCGTAAACCCTCTACCCTCTACTCTCTCTCTCTCTCTCAAGTCTCTCCCTCCTATCCCCTCTCCCTCTCTCAGGTCTCTCCCTCTCTCTCATTCAATCCCTCTATATCTCTCCCTCTACCATTTAGCCTTAAACCCTATACCTTCTATCTCTCCCCCACTCTCTATCTCTCTCTCTCTCTCAAGTCTCTCCCTCATACCCCTTCTCCCTCTCTTAGGTCTCTCTCTCTCCTATACCCTTAACCCTTAAACCCTAAACCCTTATAACCCTATACCCTAAACCTGAAAGGAAAAGCAATAGTGTGGAAATTCTTTCCTAACACTAAAACCATAGAGGAGAAGTGAAAATACCAGTTTTAAAACTCTAAAACACTTAAGATGAACACATACAAAAAAATAAGAGTAATAAAAAAAAACGATCACAAAGATAACACTAGAATTATGTGGGAAAACCCTTATGGGAAAAAACCCACCAAACCAAGAGCAATCACTTTGTATTATAGCTTACATACAAAGTTTAACATGCTTCTCTCTCTTTGATATCAGCTCACAACAATAGACTTCCTTTTGTTCAACTACTCTCACTGTTAGAATGCATTTTCTACATACAATGAATAATTATCTCACAACCATCACCTTAGTGACTATGCCTATCTATTCGACTGTTACGATTCTTACATCACATTTTGCTAACCAACCAATCAGGTGCCATTATTATGCACCTTCCTTCTGATAAATGAATCTGATTGCTTCATGTCCAAGTTGCCCTGCAATCATGCATTGGGTCGCCCAAGCATTTAATTTCATTTTCCCAGAATGGATTATGTTAGCCACCAAATTGAGCCTTACAATTAATTATTTCACCACTTCAAACTTTGGCCAATCAATTGTTGATTACTTGCCACATGTCACCTCTCTATTTGTTCACTGCTTCCAATCAATTCAAAAAAATCAAACTATGTCCATGAGCGCTTTACTACGCCACCGCCCTAAGCCAAAGAGGACACCGTGATATGGCAGTGTCACCATGGCACCGCTCCAAGGTTGATAGACCTCTATAGTATGGTGGTGCTATCGCATAACCGTTGGTCTCTCCTAACACCCTCGTGGTACTGAGGTAGTGGCTTGTCTTCCAGCCCATCGTCCATCACCATGTCATCGCCGAGAACTATGAAGCCTTCCGCGGTATGGTAGTAACCGCCTATGCTAGCCATCGAGCCCACCGCACCCCGACCGCCAGACCTCTACGGTAAGGAGGTAAGTAATTTTACTAACCACCATAGCTTACCTCGCCATCGTGACATGGCCAAAAGGCTATCACAATATGGTGGTAAGAATTATTTGCTGAATATCTTCATTCATCATGGCCATTGTGCCTCCTTCGAGCAACCTCTGTGGTAGGGAGGTAAATGATCAAACCGACCATGTAGTCAACCGCACTACCACTAGCTAAGGACAAAGACCCCACGGTATGGCGGTAACACCACCCAACCGTAGACAGAGCAACAGAGGCCTGCGGTATAGCGATAAACCATGCTACCACACCTCTAAGAAGAACTCCTAGTAGAAGAGAGGTAAAGTCTAGAAAAGGCTACAAAATGCCAAGTCTTTTACAGAGGTTCAAGCCAGAAGTTGAGGCACCTGTTCCCAACAAAACCCTTAACCCTAAACCCTTGACCTTTAAACCTTCTACCCTCTACCATTAACCCTCCCTTCCTTATCTCTCTCCCACTCCCAGTCTCCCTCTCTTTCATTGAATTCCTCTATCTCTCAAGTCTCTCTCAAGTCTCTCTATCTCTCTCTCACTCACACCCTTTATCTCTCTCCCCTCTACCCTAAACCCTAAACCCTTAACCCTTAAACCCTCTACCCTCTCTCTCTCAAGTCTCTCCCTCATACCCCCTCTCCCTCTCTTAGGTCTCTCTCACTCACTCACTCACTCCATCTATCTCTCTCCCCTATACCCCCTTAAACCCTAAACCCTAAACCCTAAACCCTTAACCATTAAACCCTCTACCCTAAACCCTCTACCCTTAACCCTTAAACTCTTAAACCCTCTACCCTAAACCCTATACCCTAAACCCTTAACCCTTAACCCTTAAGCCCTCTACCTTAAACCCTAAACCCTTAAACCCTCTACCCTTAACCCTTAACCCTCTCTCTCTCTCTCCCTCTACCCTTAACCCTAAACCCTTAAACCCTCTATCCTCTACTCTCTCTCTCTCTCAAGTCTCTCCCTCATACCCCCTCATACACCCTCTCCCTCTCTCAGGTCTCTCTCTCTCTCACTCACTCCATCTATCTCTCTCCCCTATACCCTTAACCCTTAACCCTTAAACCCTCTATCCTCTACCATTGACCCTTAGGTATATGTGTGCACAAATCAGATATTTGATTTGTAGCACTAAAATCCACTGTTACAAAAAAAATTAAAATGTTTTTCAAATCAGATATCAGATTTATGGGCCATAGAAAAACCCCATGTGGGCCATTTTGTGCATTCCAACGGATGCTACATTATGTTTTCAGGCTTTGTAGGCGACAAACCCGTGGTTCTAGACAAGAAGAGACAAATATCAACTTTTTGGAGCATCTTCTACTCAAATTTGTCATAAGCAATGATTTTTTAGCATCTTTTATGACGTATAATGGGGAGCAGAAGTCATCGGAAGCAAAAACATAAGAGAAAGCTTACAAAAGAAAAAATTGAAGCATATAGACAAAGAGACAGAGAAGGTCATAGGAAGAGAAGACAAGGTATGTTAAATATTGGTGAACCTGAGCCCTATGGTCTTTCAAGTGAAGAGGAAATTGAATATGTTCAAGGTGAAAAAGTTGAACAATATATTGAAATTTGGAATGAAAATGTTCAAATTGATATTGAAAATGTTCAAGGTGAAAATGTTGGAATTGAAGATGTTGAACATGATATTCAAATTGGGAATAAAAATATTGAAATTGATAATGAAAATGTTCAAGGTGAAAATGTTGGAATTGAAGATGTTGAACATGATATTGAAATTGGGAACGAAATTATTCAAATTGATATTGAAAATGTTCAAGGTGAAAATGTTGGAATTGAAGATGTTGAACATAATATTGAGCCAAATGTAAATTATGTTTCACCAGATTACATGAGAAATGAAGAACCTTATGTGGAAGAAAGACATATTACAAATTCAAGACCTTCAAGAACCCCTAAATGGTTACTTGAAATTGATGAGAACATTATAAACAATTTTGAAGGCAAGAGGTCAACATGAACTATTTGGTTGTGGGATACAAGACTTTTCAACCAATATTTTAGCGATAAGACATTGACCAAGCAATGCCAACTTTTTGTACAATTGTTAAAGATGTAAAAGATGAGACCTTTGCTAGCCAAATTGAAGATTCGTGTGAACAAGAAGACCGAAAAAAATTCTATTATTGTGAAAAATCCTTTTAATGCTCTCAAGTCTATTGGAAAAAATAACAAGGAAAAAGATAAGAGAGTTTCTCGGAGAGTCATTACAACTGCCCTAGTAAGTCATCAATTGAAAAAGGCTCGCATTATGAGACAAACTTGTATTGATTTTGAAATAAATCATAAAACTTTGGATAGAGCACTTGCAAGAAGACAAAGAATAGGTGATCCTCTTCAAAATGATACATGGGCCTTTGTCAAGAGGCTTCCACGTGTTGAGAAGAAGCTAACTGATAATGTAAAGTAGGTAATTCAACAATTTTGGCATGATAACTCTAGAGAATCACCCAATGCAAAGGATTTTTTTAAGTTAAGAATTAACAATCGAGATCGTACACCGCATCCTCAACATTTCTTGGAATCAAGCCAAACAATGTTCAAAACATTTATTGAACCACATCCAAATATGGGAATCTTGCAAAGGAATTTTGAAGGTTTGAAGCCATTTTATTGTGTTCCTCTTAAGATTCGTAATACTTGTTGCAAATACCATGTGTATTTTTCAATGTACCATGAACTATTATGCTATATCCATTCTACTTTGCATACTAATGAAATTTTGTAGGAGTGTGGTGCAATGCATATTTAGAAATCATCAAGGGACTTGCTAGATCTATTTTTATGTTCTAGAGATGATGGTTGTTTTTTATATAGAAATGATTGTTTAAATGTGAAGTGCTCACAATGTGGTGGCTTGTCAAATTTTGTTCAATATTTTCATGAGGGTTTCAAACATGAATTTGGAAATAAGCTTGTTGAGAAAAAGAGATATGAGATAATCAAATATACTTTGCAGAGTGGAGGTGAAGGTTCTAGATGCGAGCTGGTTACAAAAAAATGCAGTGTTTCTTATTTTATTTCATATTTTAAGGACAAATTTTCCACAAGTATGCAAGGCATAGTCATAGGTCTCAGTGGTTGGATCAATAATTTAGGATGTGTAAGGACTCTTTTCTGATTGGCACTATTATATTAGTGGTTGATTTTGCAGAAAACTACACATTGCAACCACAAAATGAGGTACAATCTTAGTATTACAATTCCATTCAGATTCCTATTTTTGTCCACATAACATTTAGAAATGAACCTGATAGTATACAGGAGGATCAAAAGGTAATCAAAGAGTATCATTTTTATATTGTTTCAAGAATTTTTTTGAGTTCTTGTAGGAGCATGATATAGCACTGGGCCAACATCTCATTTGGTCAGATAACTGCACAGGTCAATTCAAGAATGCTCATATGTTATATTGGTTGAGTAGAATTCATGTAGAGAGGGGTGCACCTCATATTTGGAGTTTTTTTGAAGCTAGGCATGGGAAAGGGGAGCATGATGGAGCAGGTGCATGTGTAAAGAGAGCTCTAGTAAAGGAGAAATTGAAGATTTTAGGAGAAAAATTTAGTGATGCACGTTCTATTGTTGATTGGTGTAGTTCATCATTGTCATGGAGAGGGACACATGATTTAACAATGCATAGATTATTTTGGTTGGTTGAGGAGGGTACAATGGGAAGCAAATTGGATTGTCATACAGTCAAAGATTCTTCAAAGATAAATTCATTTCAAAGCTTAGATGCAAGCACATGGACCATTTGGACATGATAGTTGGCTTGTTTTTGTCAGAGTTGTATTCAGTGCGAGTGGGTGGATACATGGGTTCCAAAGTATCTAACTCCTTTATCTCAAACTATATCTATGACAAATGACACAATGGAAAGTTCAGTTGATTACGACCAGCTTTCAGATCTACTACAAATAGGACATGTTTTTGCAGTTGTTGCACCACAAGGGAATGAAGAGAGATCAAACTATTGGTTGTCTCAATGTGCGTGGGTAAAGCACAAGCTAACACAACTAATGGATAATGATGATGGGTTTGTGTATCCTACAGGTTCAGTTGTGGTTGTAGAAACTTGGTTGCGAACATACATGATTAGAAAGAATGGCATACCTTCATTTGAAGACTATGAGAAACACACAACCATTCTCATGTATTCACACCTTGTTATAGCAACAAATGTTAAGTTGTTGAAGCATCATGTCAAACCAAAGACAAAACAACTATGGAAACTTAGTAATGTTGATCATGAAACAATACTGGATACTCTTAAGCAAAGAGATGACCCTTCAAGAACACTTGAATAGCATATTCAGAAATGGAAGGTACAATTATTAGGTTCATTATCCTTAAGTTCATTAGTGTTCTTTATTTAATACTGATATTTTGTATACTATTTCAATGTAGTTGTCTTTAATAGTGATATTTTGTATGTACTTTTGTGATATTTTTGGCACGATTGATCATGGACCTATTGCAACAATAGCCAACTATGATCCTGTTGGAATGATGGATGCACAGGTTGACCTTTGTTAGGAAGAAATATTCAACCACAAAGAAAGTATGATAATGGCATACAAATATAGATTCTATTATGATCTATCAGATTGATAGATAGATGAATATTTTACAAAGAGTACATATGCCTGATTATATAGGAAAATGCTAAACCTAGAATGAAAAGGATGTTGCCAAGTGTTCAAATCACACTTCATGTGACAACAAGAAACCCTAACCAACTACCTAAGGAATGATAACAAGATGGAGATAAGTTCTAGAAAAGACAACTCATCTTCTAGAAGGGAATCTTATCTCAACAACTTTATTAAATGATTAAATGCAACTTAGGACTAATATGATTAATTAAAACCTAAGTTAACTTATGCTAGTGTAATAATTAATTAATTACACTAACACCCCCCCATAAGTGCAACTTAGGGAGACTAGATAAGCATGTACCTAAAACTAAGATGAATGCAAGAAAGCATGAATGGGTCCCGGCAACAAGGCCTGATCAGGTACCCATGTACAAATGCAATAATGAAGTAGAGAAGGAAAACCCAGTGGGACAACCCCCCCATACAATGAGATGACTACAACAAAGAAGCACTTGAAGAACACTGTGGAGTAACACTGGAACTGCAATCCGGCAAGTAAGGAAAGATACTTCTATCTACAAGAAACCATATCAGAATCATAATAATGCAACAACAGACCCGATGCCACAGAACACTCGAAAACACCAAACTGGAACAACCCTAAAATCTATAAAGCAACAGTAGTTGAAAAGATTATGACAAAATCTGGAAGCCATGAATCTCAATGCCGATGTCAAACTGAGACTAAAACTTTTCCATGAGAACAAGTACCATAAAGACTCATGAACATTAACCACAAATTTAGTGGCCCTCAAACTGAGATGGATCTGATGCGGATCATTAACCATAGGCTCTCAATCTAAAATGTGAATCGATATGAATCTGATATGTGTCAAACTAAGACAAAATATGGCCAAAAGAAACTAAGAAACCAGATTACAACCCATGCGAGTTGTCATCAAAACACAATGAAGATCAAAGTGCATGCACACTCTAATCAGATTATTATGCAAGAAACCCCCCTGATGGAACTTTATATCAATTCATTTATTATAATACCCAATGATTGCAAAAGGAGAGAATGCCTAAATATGCATAAACAAAAAATTAAAAAGAGTGCATGCACAAACCAATGTTCACATTTGTTTCCATAATGAAAAATAACCTCAAATTTGTGTAGATGACCAAATCTAAAAAAATGACCTACACCACTATGAAGTGCTCGAAACAAGCTTTCCGTCAATATCTCATTTGCCAAAAATGGACATCGTGGCCAAAAGTTATGAATTTTTCAAAAAAAGTGAATTTAGTCTGTAGGAAACGGGTTTTCTAGCAAAAATGTTTATTTCTAATTTGATTTCTAGAAAATCTACTCATAGTTTGTAAACAAAAATAAAAACCCAGAAATATTTTGATGCTAGAAATAAAACCTAGAAATCGTTTCTTGATCCAACAAGCAGAAGATGAAAAATTGATTTTTTTAACCTTTAACTAGGAAAAAAATGACGCCCGATGCTTTTTAGACTGCGATTTTCTCCAGATCTGTGTAAGATATGCAAAATCTAAAAGATACCCAGTTCAGATTTCGACGCTAGCTACAAAACTTAAATATCGTTTTTCCTGTAAATGAGTGAAAACTGGATTTTTGAAGCAAATATGATGATGGCTCCAATAAAAACGGCTTGCAACAAACCCTTGCTTGCCAAACTTTCTTGATCTTGGGATGAACCTTCACTGGAATAGCTCTGATACCATGTTGGAATGATGGATGCATAGGTTGACCTTTGCCAGGAAGATATATTCAACCTCAAAGAAAGTATGATAATGACATGCAAATATAGATTCTATTATGATCTATCAGATTGATAGATAGATGGATATTTTACAAAGAGTACATATGCCTAATTATATAGGCAAGTGTTAAACCTAGAATGAAAAAGATGGTGCCAAGTGTTCAAATCACACTTCATGTGACAACAAGAAACCCTAACCAACTACCTAGGGAATGATAACAAGATGGAGATAAGTTCTAGAAAAGACAACTCATCTTCTAGAAGGGAATCTTATCTCAACAACTTTATTAAATGATTAAATGCAACTTAGGACTAATATGATTCATTAAAACCTAAGTTAACTTATGCTAATGTAATAATTAATTAATTACACTAACAGATCCTTTCAAAGAGGTATGTGACATATTACAATAATATAGACTGGTTATTCAAAGTGTCTTTTATAGTTTGTTTTACCATCTCATCATCAATTAGGTCATTTAGAATAATATAAATTGGTTATTCTAAGCATATTTTATAGTCTGCATTACCAATTCATCATCATTCAAGTTGTTTAGATTAATATAGATTTGTTAGTCTAAGCATCTTTTCTATTGTAACAATATAGATTTATCATTTGACAACTTTTGTGATTATTTTGGCATGATTGATCATGGACCTGTTGCAACAATAGCCAACTTTGATCCTTTCGGAGAGGTATGTGACAAATTACAATAATATAGATTGGTTATTCAAAGCATCTTTTATAGTTTGCATTACCATCTTATCATCAATTAGGTCATTTAGAATAATATAGATTGGTTATTCTAAGAATCTTTTATAGTTTGCATTGTCAATTCATCATCATTCAAGTTGTTTAGATTAATAGGTTTGTTAGTCTAAGATGCTCCTAGTTATTAGTTATACAATGTGAAGTAATTTCATAATTTCTTAGGTTGACTTTGTAAAAATTATATTGTAATTGAAATTTTTCATCTATCAACATCTAGTTGTTAGTTATGCAATGTGAAGTAATGCTTTGAGTTTGAAATATGTGCAATGCAATGTAACCAATGATATTAATATAAACTACATAATATAACCACTTTTTTATGCTATTGTACATTGATATTTAACCATTTCTCAAGATTAAATTTTCAAAGAGTTTAATCATGCACATGAGGAACAAATTAAATTTTGATTGTCAACTTCTATATATCAAATTATCCAATAATCAAGTGTATGTACATATACAAAAATGGCATCAATGCCAACTCAAAAAAAGTTTTACAAAATGTGGCATATGCCATCTCAATATCTATTCAAAATTTACATGCCAAAATGTCTATCTCATCCTAAACTACTGGTGGATCATCAAAATGGAGCCTCTTTGAAGCACTCATTGGCTCTGAAGGTAGCTACACAAGAAAAATTCAAACCACAATTGAGATTAGTTATACTATATAATTTAAAATTGAATAATTAACATCAAAATCAATATACATTGAATTTTAATTGAACTCTAAAATTGAAATCTTGATTACCTGAAATATATGTCTCTTCAAAGGGTCAGGAGTCCTAGAATATACCAAACCAACTTTTTGAAATTCAATCTATATATGTGAACAAAAACATAAAATTGATCCAAGTTAGCATACGATTATTGGTAATAGGAACATATTTACCAAACACAAAATAAAATAAACACATACCTCTTTAGGTTGATCTTTTTCTTTATCTCCTTCAGGTGTTTCGACACCTTGAGGTGTTTCAACACCTACTCCTTGAGGTGTTCCAATACCTACTCCTTAGGCGTTGTGTCACTTGTCAACAATGATGTATAGCTCATAATTGCTGTACATAAAAATGACAAGTACATATGAAACTACCAATCTATGTCGATGTATGTATAATCAATATAAGATCTTAAAAATCTTAATTCAATCCAATTTGAGTTCAATTACCTTCCCCTTATCTAACTTTGCACCTCCATAGTCTGGACAAGGTTGCACCTCACTCGCACTAGGTATTTCCTACAAGAGGAAAATAAGATAAACATATAAGTTATTATATAATTTCATTAATGACAATTCAAATGACAAGCAAGTATATAATAAAAAAATGTAAACGAGTGAGTGCGAAAATATATACTGTGTGCATGTCGAAGCCAAATGAAATGGCCCTAAGGGTGCTATCAGTCACCCGTGTGAGCTCCTCCTCAAACATCAACTATTAAATAGACCATGTAAATAAATATTAGTACTTGATACTATCTCTTATTAATATTCATTTAAAAACAAATGCAAGTTATGAATTTACAACTTAAATCTTACCTGTGTCACTATTCCAACATCCCCCTCTCTAGCAGGAGAGGAATCTGTAGGGTGCACTCCACTCCCCTGTGTCTGATCTACAATGTCCACATCATGGAGGTCATAATCAGAAGTGTCCAAGGGATGCTCAGTGGGTTGTACAAGAGGACCCAAACATATCTGGTGGCACATAGTGCAAGTATGTGGCACACAAATATGTGGACCTAAGGAGGATGATGCAACAGCACTCGAGCCATCACCAATATCACCAGAATGTGGCTGAGCTACTGTAGAAGCAGGCGAAACCAAATGACCACTCAAAGAGGGAATAGCCTAAATAGTCTGTGTGGCTGCATCTTGGATAATATCTGGATGATATACTAGAGGTGGTGGAGGAAGGGGAGGAGGGGGAACATATGGGCACAAGACTACTCTAATTGCCCCTGGTCTATCCTGGGGCATACCTCCACCGACACCTTCGAAGGGTTTAATGTCAAAGTAAATGACATGATGTCGTAACACAAACTCAACGTATAATTTTTTAATAAAGTAAAATGGTATATCATAATTTTTGTTTGGTGGTTTATCAAAAACCATATACCAACGATCCCAAAATTTATCTATAATGTCCCTATTTGTGCACCATTTTATAGAAAGTTTTGGTTTATTAACATTAACTGGAAAACCGGTGCGAGGGTTAATGAATAAAGAGGCTATTTGGGTTTCTATTATTTGGAGATCTTTCACATCATTGTAAGATAATCCACATGAGTAATATTCCCTCATATCTTCTTGCCACGAATGAAAGGCATTATGTTGGGTGGAGAGGGTTTCTATATTTTTAATTATTTCCTTCAATGTGTTTGTCATCTTGGATAATTGAGGGATTGTCTTATAAACATCACAAATGCCCCTCAATTGCTCTAATTTTTCACCAATTAAGTCTTCAATTGATGGCTGTGGAGGTGGTTGAGCATTTGGCATTTGTGTATTTTCATTCTCAGCCATAATACCTGATTAAAGTTAAAAACTAATTAATCTAATTGAAATTACATAATATAAATGAAATTATTGTAAAAAACCCTAGTTTTTAATAAAAATTAAAAAAAAAATCTACCTTTTAACAAAAATCCATAACAAACTCTAGTTTTTAATAAAAATACATAAACAACACTAGTTTTTAATCAAAATCCATAAAAAAACATTAATTTTTAATAAAAATCCACTATAAACTCTAGTTTTTAATAAAAATCAATTTAAACCCCTACATTTTAATAAAATCCATAAAAAAACTACTTAAAATTATACAAATCTAATAGAAAAATTGATTAAAAAAAAAAAAACCAAAAACTTACCTTCGAAATCAGATATCTGCTCAAATCGGATATCTGATATCCAAAAGTCGCTCTCACTGTGCACCCTCAACTTTTTAAAATGACAAATGATTTTAAAACACCACTGTATTTATAGCTGATTCAAATTAGATATCTGATTTGGATCGGATATCCGATATGTATTTCTTGCCTTGGGCATTTCTTTGGAGCAATGTACTGACATGTTGTGCAGTTTTGCAGACACGCCCCACTAAAGTAGGGACCCTCTCTTGGCCTACCTTTTGGCCCATTTCTGTGGCTTGCCCCCTCTTTTGTGCTTATCTTTGAAGATCTTGGGGTTTTGGTCTTTGGTGCTTGTCTTGGTTGTGGGTGCCTTTGTGATTGAGTTCTTGGTGGTTTTGGAGTCTTGCAGATGTTCTCTTTGGGGTGGTCTTCTTTTTCCTTTTGTTTTCTCCCTTGGTGTTTTTGTTTGGGTCCTAGGGTTTGGTTTCCTCCCTTAGGTTTTCCTTGTTTTCCTTGTTTCTTTTCATTCTGCTAGAGGCAGAACTGGGATGGGACATAACTATGAACTTTGGCTAAGTTCTCAGTTCTGTTTCCGTTCCCGTTCCGGCTCCATTCCCTGCTCTGTTGCTTTCTCCTTCATTTTTTTCATTTTTTTCCTAAGGGTCGCTTTCCCCCCTTAGGTTTTCCCTATTTTTCTTTCCCTTTTGTTTTGTCAGAGGTAGGACCGGGATGGAGCTAAACTTTGAACTTTCACAAAGTTCATGGTTCTGTTCCCATTCCTGTTTCGGCTCTGACTCCCACTTTCTTGCTTTTCCATTGTTTTGTTTGTCTTCGGCCTTCGGGTTGGTTTCTTTCCCTTGGGTCTGCTTCAGTCTTCCTTTCTTTTGTCAGTGCTGGGACTGAGATGGGACTGAATTGTGAACTTTGGATAAGTTCAGGATTCAATTTTTGTTCCTGTTCTAGCTCTACTTCTCGTGTCTTTGTCATTTCACTATGTTCGGCCTTTGGGTTGGCTACTTCCCATTTTGGTTCCCATTCCACCTCCACTTCCGTCGGGGTTGGTTTTGTTTTTGCCTCCACCTATTTCCCTTCAGTTCCCTTTCCCATTTTGCCTTCATTTCTATCGGGGTTGGTTTTGTTTCTGCCTCCGCCTATTTTCCTCTCCGTTCCTGTTCCTATTTTGTCTCTGCCTCCACCTGGTTTTGGTCCCGCTTCTTCCTAGGTTTGAGTGTGATTCTCTTGCCTTATGAACTCTAATAGACCTACTTGGATTTTGATGATGTATTGAGCATTAATGGTGGCCCGTTTGGATGCAGGTTGGATCGAGCTGGGATTGTTGGGTGTACTTTAAAGATTTGGCGTGATTTGCAGGTGTAGTCAAGTGTACTTTATGACTGTTGTCAGATGAAACCCATCCCCTCATGCAAGGTCAATTTGGTTGGTGGCCATTAATGGTGGATGGACATGTTCTAGGGGCTCAACTTGGTTTTGTTCGATCTAGGCCATTCATTTTCCTAGCTTGGATCTGATTGGGAGCTTGTGTTCGAGCTGGTGTTTTCGTGCAAGTTGTTGTATGCACGGGTGAAGTCTTTTTGGTGGGTGTGGCTCGAGGATTTGTTCCCTAAATTTTTGCAATCCTAGATAGATCTGATGGGGGTCCTTGTTGCATTTATTTCTTGGTGGCGAGTTATTTCTGGCTATCGAGGCCGATTTGGTTGGTGCCCGAGCTTCCTTATAACCCTAGCTCTGCTTCACGCGAACATGTTTCTATAAGTATGGCACTCTACCTCATTTGTAAAGGTTCGGTGGAGCTTTTGAGATCAGTAGGTTACATTAGAGTTCTTCCATTGATTGGTGAACTTAGAAGACTTGTAGACAGTAGATTTAGCAATAGAGTAGCATGTTAGAAGATTAGAAGTTAGTTTTTAAATTTCAAGCAAGTGTTGTAATAGACTGGAATTGTTGTAAATGTGATGATTTAATACAAAGTGCAGACATGGTGTTATGACTGGTGCCTTCTCTTGCATTGAATAATCTTGCATGGTTCTTGTTCTATCTTTTAAATCTCTTGGAAATGTTTGAATATATCTTAGGTATAATTAGTAATGCTTGGGGTTTAATGCTTGGAGTGTTTTAGCAATCCCTGATTCATACTTTGGGAAGCTTCTTGATTGTGGGAATGTTGTTCAAGGTCAACCTGTACCTCATATTCATGTGCTTAGTTCAACTACGGACATTCATTCAGTCTGATTGAATGAATGCCCACAGTCTGAAAATATTTAACACCTTAGAAGATTGCACTATTTTCTACAAGATTGCAGGTATAGCCTAGGTCGAACAGAAATTAGTTTAGGGGATTGGTCCATTCCAAGTATTTCATCATTTTCATGGTTAATCTTAGAAGTAGTGTTAACATTAGGACTTCTAAAACCCTCATCTTTTGTTGTTTCTTTTATTATTTGGTTCTTTTATTATTTGGTTAGAACTAGAAGTTAAAGCATCACCATATCTCAAAATCTAATGAGTTTAGAGCTTCCATCATTTGTACATAAGACCCCTTGTGATTACCAGCATTTTAACATTTTATCCCTGAGTTTTTTCTACTACATTATCATAACCTAACACCTGTGAGACCTTGGGGTTATCTCTTTGTTCATAAAGATCAACCTTTCAAGAGAGATAGGATAAATTTTATTATGTCTGAGTTTTTGTTGTGCATAAATACCAAACATCATGATACCCAAGCCAAAAAAAAGTCAACTCAAGATTTTCGCATTTTTGGGTCGATGCAAAATGCAACTTTTTTTATATTTCCACTTTTTGGCCCATCATGATCCTGCACATACCCACATTACTGTGATTATCATAAAAAAAAGGTCACAAGACAAATGATTGTTGGCAATTGAAACATTTAATCCAAGATTTGATTGAAAATAAGAAAATATTTGTTGAAGGACCACAAATAAACAATGATCATGGAGCTTTCAAAAATCCTTTACCAAATTATGACAAGGGTGAATCATCTTCTTCAAATGGTAAAGAAAAAATATAAATTATGTTTATGATTCCACTATTCTCCATATCGAGGTAGTTGAAGATCAAACTAATAACCCTCAAATCAATGATAAACATGACCTTGTTGCTGCTGAAAATGAAATAAATATAATTTTTTGTTGTTGGTAATTGTACTGATGACATGATTGCAGCTAATTATAAAACTCATAATGCAGAAATTAATGACAGCAATAACATCCTTACAGCTGATCATCAAACCACAAACATTGATGCAAATGAAAATTAGATTAACATCATCAAAATCAGAGAGAATCAAGCATGTTAACCAGTCAACGTGACAACAAGGGGACAAGCTAAGGTAATACTAAAAGGAGCTACAAATAAATAATCTGATACTCTTTCTACAATAAAAACAATTGTTGCCCCTACAAATCAGTACAAATAATCGATCAATTGAAGAAAATACCAGCACAAATCTCAATATTAGAGCTCTTGAAAATATCGCCAACACACAAGGAGATCCTACAGAAATATCTTATTGCCAAAATAGTATCCAATGACTTGGAAGTTTTCTAGTTCAAGGCTATGGTGGGACACTTAACCGCTCCTCACTTCCTATCATTTTCTGAGCATGATGATGTATCGCTAAACCATCTACACAATGTTGCCCTTCACATTGAGGTTCTTAATTATAAACACTGAATCAAGCATGTTCTTATAGATGGTGGAGCTGGTTTGAATATCTGTACTTTAAAACTAATTTGTGCACTAGCATATTCTGAAGATGCTATTGATGCAAGATGTAAAATCACAATAAAAGAATATGATGATGAAGAGAGATATTCCAAGGGATCGATTGTCTTACCTATCCAAGTGGGACCAATTGTGAAAGAAATAATCTGCCAAGTGTTGGATAAAGATCTGACATATAATATACTTTTGGGACGTCCATGGATTCATGATATGCAAGCAATACCATCCACCTATCATTAGTGCTTGAAGTTTCCAGTCAATAGGCAAGAAATAACCATCTCAATTGATTCAAATAATCCCCAACAATGTAACATTCTTAAATCAGCTCAAGGTACTTTTATACCTCATAACAGGGAAGGTAACACTCAAATTTAATCAAACAATGAGAGACAATCAAATGTTGTGTCAAAATGGGTTGAGAAGAAGGACGAATCAAAAGACAAAGGTATTGTTGATTCTGCTATAGCAAACAATGAAAACTCTTTATCAAAGCAATTCAAAGAAAAGATCCAGTTAATAGACAAAGGCATGGGAGAGTATTCCATTCAACAATATTTATGTCTTTCATAATTGTTTCCTTCACCAAGAACTTATGGATAACCATCAACATCAATGCAGCGATTATCACAATCCATCACAGTTTTAGATGGCATATTTGTAACGGCCGACACTTTGATGGATGAATTAGAAGACAAGGTTGTCCTAAATTGGATATACAAAGACAAGGAAGCATATACATCAGCAACCCCTAACATACAAATAGATAAACATGGAAAAGGAAAGAAAATCCTAGAGAAGATGGGGTATGAAGGATAGGGACCTATTAGAAAAAGGAAATAAGGTACTATAGAACCTATTCAACCTCTCACACTTCAAGCAAAAGAAAAAACTGGATTGGGATATAAAGAGGAGACAAAGGAAGAAGCAACCCAAAACTTTGTTGAAAGAATCCTACAAGTGCAAGGTAGTGATACCTATGAGACATACTCTAATGAGTATGAGTTGGTTTCACTATCTAAGGTATCCTTTGAAGACAAACAAATGGATGTAATACAAATATATGCACCTGCACATGAGGAGGGACAAAGCTCAGGGACTAGCCCCCTTGTGTTTGGATCATAGAATATCGATGAATCAAGAAAGGATGAAAAGACTCTGAACGAGATAGACTTGGAGGAGAGTAACATCATAAACCTCGACACCCCTACTGAAAACTTTGATGACATTGCTATCCAGATTTTCACGGCTATTGACCTTCATCAATCTGATGATCTTTTACCCTTATTGCGCCCTGAGCTTATTGACTGGGAACAAACTAAGTCTTCTAATGCCCCTATCTTTGTGAATGATGATGTCATCATTAACTTTCTTTGTTCCAAAGACCTTGACACCATTTCTATCCATAAAACTCATAACGAAGCTTCAAGTTAGGAGGGTGTCAAATCTTCCAACAGAAAAAATGATAATATAAGAAAAAGATCTAATGGTGAAAACCATTTAATGGTATTCTTAGATCTAGAAAAAGTAAAAATAAAGAGTGCATCTAACAATGGAAACCTCACTTAGGCACTGAAAGATGGGGGATTTGACACTCTTCTCGAACATTATCATGAGAGATCATCAGTGTTGGTTAACCCAACTAATTCTATCAATGTAGGCACAAAATACAAAGTAAAGATATTACATCTGGCAACATCAATGACTGAATAGGAAAATCCAACATTCACCAAGTTCTTTGAAGAATGGAAAATCAACTTTGCTTAGTCTTACTCTAATATGTTAAGCTTAGATCCAGATCTCTTGATGCATCATTTATCTCTTACTACTAGAGTAAAACCTTTCAAGAAAAAGCTACCAACATCTAATAATTTTTTGAGTTCCGCCTTGTTGGTGAAGGCGGAACTCAAAAAATTATTAGATGTTGGTTTCATTCATCCAATGCTGAGTGGATATCAAACATCATACCTATTTCTAAACTAGCTGGTAGTATCAGGATATGTTCTGACTTCAGGGATCTTAACAAGGCATGTCTGAAGGATGACTTTCCTTTACCAAACATTGACATTATTGTAGACTTGACAGCTGGGCACACCACGTTATCATTTATGGATGGATTCTCAAGTTATAATCAAATCAAGATAGCACTAGAGGATCAAGAGAAGACAACATTCACCTGTCCATGGGGAACATTTTTCTGGAACGTAATGCCTTTTGGGTTTCAAAACACAGGGGCTACATATCAAAGATAAATTACCACCATCTTCCATGACATGATGCATACTTTTATGGAGGACTATGTGGACAATCTATTGGAAAAATCATATACTAGAGAAGGAAATCTTGAGATTCTAGAAAAAAATTCACTCATCTAGAAAAGTTAAATGTCAGATTAAATCCCAAGAAATGTGTTTTTGGTGTAACATCGGCAAAGCTTCTAGGGTACATAGTTTCAAAGAAAGGTATTGAAGTAGATCTCACTAAGGTCAAGGCTATTATGGAGATGCCACCACCTAGAAACATCAGTCAGCTATGGTCTCTATAGGGAAGGCTCCAATCAATTTGAAGGTTCATTTCTCAACTAGCAGACAAGAGTCATCCATTCAATCACTTGCAACATAAGAATGTCTCTTTCAAATGGGATGACAAATGTGAAACTACTTTCAATCATCTAAAGAAATATTTGATGTCTCCACTAATACTAGTGTTGCCTACAGAAGGAAAGCCATTACTACTTTATATAGCAACAATAAATATTTCATTGGGGATTTTATTGGCACAGGAAGGTCCTACAGGAAAGGAACAAGCTATTTACTATATTAGTAGAAATTTGAATGGTTATGAGATCAATTACACTTTCATTGAGAAAGATTTTTTGATGGTGGTATTTGCTACTCAAAATTTTCACAATTATATGTTAACTCACATAGTTAAACTCATAGAAAAGATTGATCCACTCAAATACTTACTCAACAAAGCATCTTTAATAGCAAGGCTAGCCAAATGGGTCATGATATTGAGTGAGTTTCATATCCAATATGTAGATCGAAAGGCCATCAAGGGACAAGTCATAGCTGGTCAGTTAGCTAAAGAACCTCTAGTAATCAACCAATGAGCATTGATTTTCTTGATGTGGATGTTCTAACCATCACACCACAACAATGGATGTTGTATTTTGATGGATCCTACACACAACATGGAACAGGTGTTGGGATCTTATTTATCACACCTCAAGGACACACCATTCTGAAGTCCTACAGACTAAGTTTTCATTGTACAAATAATGTAGCTAAATATGAGGCATTAATCATTGGCATCAAATTAGCATTTGAATGGAATATCATAGACCTACAGGTCTACAGAGATTCACAACTAGTCATTAATCAGGTAAATGATGATTATCAAATAACGGGTGACAAGTTGCTTCCATATAAGAAAATGGTGGATGATTTCAAGAAGTACTTTGTCCAGATCAAATTTGAATGAATACCAAGGGCAGGTAACAAAGCTACTGATGCTATGGCTACAATTGCTTCTCTCTTGTAGATACCATAACAATGAAGATGTTATGAGTTTATGGTGGAACAAGTGTCAAATCCCACCTACCAGAATCCTAAATCCCAAGTAATATGCCATATCATTGACCCTAAAACCTCCATCTATGGGAAGATTTATACTTACTTGAAAGACAATACCCTTCCACTTGACCTTTCCCGAAACCAAAAGCAAAATTTCATTCACCAAGCCACACGACATACCTTGATTGCCGACATACTTTATCATTGAGGTCTTGATGGTACTCTCTTATGGTTTCTAGAACATAGCGAAGCTAAAATAGCCTTTCTAGAGACTCATGAAGGTATATGTGGGACTCACTCGAGTGGTCTAACTCTAGCAAAGAAACTCCTTCGTTTAGGGTATTACTGGCCGAACATGGAGAATGAGTCTTATTAGTATGTAAAGAAATGCTAAAAATTTCAAATCCATGGCAACCTTATACATACACTAGCACAAGAACTACAACCTTTCACAAAAAAATGGCCTTTTTGTTAGTGGGGACTTGATCTGGTAGGGAAAATCCACCCTTCTTCATTAAATGGACATAAATTTATCATTGCATCCATAGATTTCTTTACAAAGTGGATTGAAGTTGTTCCCCTGACCACTGTCACAGGAAAAAAAATCATCCTTTATATTGAATTACCTTATCTATCACTATGGTGTTCCTCAATCCATTATCACCGACAATGGTAGACCTTTTAAGAATCAAGAAGTCCAAGAACTGTGTGAGTGGTTTCATATCTAGCACCACTCTTCAACACCATTCTATCCTCAGGGAAATGGCCAAGCAAAGGCCTCAAACAAAACTATTCTAAAAATCTTGAAGAAAATGATCAACGATGTTGGACAAGATTGGCATCTTCAACTAAATCCTTCTTTGTGGGCATACAAAACTAGTATCAAAACACCTACAAGAGCTACACCATATACCTTGGTATATGGATCAGAGGATATTCTAGCTATTGAGGTTGAAATACCATCCCTTTGTGTTTCACTAAAAGGAATATATCAGATGAGGACTACAAAGTGTCTAGACTTCAAGAGCTGGAACTGTTAGATGAGCATCATCAGCAAGTTGTGGATCACCTGCAAGTGTATTAACAAAGGATGTCTAGAAGCTACAATCATAGAGTCAAACCAGGTGAATTTCAGGTAGGTGACTTGGTATTGAAGGAAAACCCTCACAATCAATAGGATCATGAGAAGAAAGGTAAATTTGAACCAAACTAGCTAGGTCCCTTTTTTGTCATATCAGTCTATGGATCAGGAGCTTACAAATTATCTATGCCTGAAGGGGATCTGTTTGATGAACCTATCAATAGTATCCACCTCAGAAAGTTCTAAAATTGAATTATCTAGTGCATGGTGAAAGGTCTAAAAAATACAAAAAAAAAGTGAAAAAACCAAAATCGTTTCCTTGATGAAAACCTGGCAAATAGGCATCTTGGTAACAACAAAAAAATCATAAAAACTAAAAAGGTGCAATAAAAACAAGTAGGGAAAACCTAGCGACAAGCACTATTTTTGATAGACTAGCTATAACATCTATTTGAGCACATTTGATTTGTTCACTTTTGCCATCACTTTGCTTATCATTGAGAATCTCATGTACATATCCTGGCAATGCGGTCATGTCTCACCCTAGCTTGGGGGAAAAATACTAAACTCACTGGGGGCAATAAACTATGGGCTAAAACAAACAGGAAAACAATAGTATGACAACATAGCAAACACATTGATCATAGGGAGCTCAATATTAAACAAATCAGAAATCATCACAAGATTAAAACTATCTAATCAAACAGCTTGAATCAATCAATCAAATTTAAATGGATGATATTCTTTTGAATCATGATTTTACTGCTTTAGCTTGAATGGTCAAATGTTGTACTTTGATTTTTGTTATCATATCTTTAGAGCAACTCGATGATGTATTGAACTAGAGAATCAAGGAAGGAGTATGATTTTTCTTTTTCTATTGTCTATGAATTAATCATTATTCTCATGTGAATTGTCATGCGAAATGCTCTACTAAGTATCACTAATGACATTTAGAATTTGCATGGGAACATGATTGATTCTTGTCTATTTTACACAAAAAATACTCAGGTCATCTTAGTTTAATTATAACTAGATGCTTGTGTTAACTTGCAATATCAAAAATCATGAAAGAAGTACTCAGATCATTATGGTCTAACTTATACCATTGATGCTTGTACTCACTTTCAACATTTTAAAGGCTCAATGATGATAAAAAACACGATACATGGATTGTCAAGATGACAAATTTTGCATATGTAGCTTTGCATACGTAAATTAGATTGCATTCATATTAGCTTTGCATCTACATAATAGATTGTGTTGAGGTTGGAAAATATTTCAAAAACAATGTTATCTCTATCATTTAAATGGACTAAGTAAACTTGACATAAACAAAAGCAATATCATTCTCATATATTTGCATGAACAATCATTCATTTATACAACACATCATATATATGCATCAAGAAAATACCAAACAAAAATCATGCATATAAAGGAATTATCATTGGCATTATCATATCGTACACTTTTCCATGCATCACATCATATATATGCATAAAAAAAAATCAAAAAAAATTTGCATTACATATCATTTGCATCATCATGAATCAATTTCTTATAAAATTCACATAATTCATAACACATAGAAATCATTACCCAAGCATCCCATATCATTCACATTATCACATTCATCTCATAGCATATCCATATTAACATCATTTTATCATTGCATCCATACATAATAAATTCATCGGAGCATAACCATAACATCATCATTATATAAGCCTCACATAGCATAGGGAAATTAAATGCATATATCATAAACAACCATCATAGAATCAAATAGAGCACATATGGATCACGAACCACCGCATATCATATAAATATCAAGAACCATAAATTTCAAGTATAGAATGAATGAATAAATGTCAAGTGATACAATATCCAAATGGTACTAAGTCAAAATTGAAGAATACATCATCAAAGGTCTCAAGTACATCAAGATGTGATCATGGAAGCTATGAGGTGCTCCCCCTAGACCTTGATGGCCTCACTAAACCTGCACCTGAGGTACCTGCACCTAGTGCATCTGTACCTGGATCTCTGCACGGAGATTGTGTCACACCTAGGCTGGTCATCCAAGTGTGGCTACATGATCTAGATTGTGCATAACTCACTCTCTGCTCTGTTGGAACCACTACATGATATCGGCCTCTATAGTACTCGACCTCTCTAGTAACTTGGGTGACCTCCCTCATCATATCACCTATAGTGGTCCCCTTGGCCACTCTCTACAATCTATCAGATAGGTCCCCTACCTGCTCACCAACCTGTCTAGCCATGTCTCTCTTGACTATCAATGTGGCCACCTATGCATGTGCTTATGCGGCTTGAGCCTGTGCTTGTGCTAATAATGCCTACACCTATGCTAACTACCCCTGAAGATTCTGAACTTGTACTTGAAAAGAAATAATCTCTATATGTTGTTATTGTGAGGGTATCCCAATCTGTACATGTTACTAGGCCGCAACCACCAAATACCTCCTCCATCGAGGCACCATCACATCACTAACAGCAAATGCTACTCAACCACCACCTCTACCACCACCACTATCTCCATCATCTTCATCATCATCATCCTCATCATCACTACTCTCCATCTCCCCCTCTTCCATCTCCCCCTCCCCATCTCCTCCTCCCCATCTCCTCCATCTCTCCTCCTCCGCCTATGACCATGTACTACTTCCCTCTCCTCCTCATCTAGCAATGGCATCACCTCATCTAGGTTGGAGATCCATGGGAATGGATGAAGAAATAGGTACTGAGAATACTCCTCAGTTATCCCTGCCTCAACAACCTCTGGATGATAATCCTAGGTAATTGGCTACAACCCCTGATACTCCTCAACTAATGTATCATAGGACAGGGTGGGCCCCCACTCTAACACATCCATCTGTTATCTTGCATAGTGAGTGACACCCTGTAATTTGACATACTATCGCATAACCCTCCTCAGTAGGAATCTCTCAATGATAAGTTAGGTCCTCCCAATTAGATACATGGACTGGCACAAATACGGCATCTCAGTATCATCCTTTTCCCATGGTGCACAACCAATGTAGGGCCACCAAAAAAAAGACTCAAGATCATCCAACATATGCCTTCAGTACTCCAATTTTCATAGCCTATGTTAGACAAATAGACCCATGTAGCCATGGACATATGGTCTCCCAACTGGTTGTTGTCTATCTGCAATGGGATGCATGACAATAATATGCTCCCATGCCCATATTTGTAACAATGTCACTCTGGCTGACAAACTACATCCTCTAAGATAAAAAACCTGGTGTAAATCATGGTATAAATGGGCTAGCATACACATGCCCCAAGAATATCTCGTACCTTGTATGATCATCTACTCCAAAATTTGACCCCATCAAACTGATAGTCCCTTCAACCTACGGTCAAGACATAGGAAACCACCAATGAAACCAGCAAGCACAAATGGTAGTGTAGCATAAGCATCAACCATCTCCCTCTAGGGAATCTCATATCCACATATCCAGTCATCCTCAAACACTCGACACAAGGCATCGGTACCTCCCTACTTAGTATGGTCATATAACACAAGCTCTCCAACCATGGCTATCCTTAAAATATGATATACATCCTATGGGGTCACTGTCATCTCGTCGATAGGTAAGTGAAAAATGTTATGCTCGCTATGCCATCTCTCTCCTAAGGTTGTGAGAAGACCCCTGTTAATCCTAATCTGGGGCATATATAATAAAGAGGACAAACCACAATGAGATAAAACCTATATTAGGTTGTGTCAGTTGAGGTATCAAATCAAAATTCCTTGGGAAATGCTCGTGAATCTAAAGTTCACCAAAGGCTCCTATCATCACAAAATATCGCAAATCAGAAATATTTTCAATCAATCGAAATCAATCAGTCTATCAATGTAATCAACTTTGGTGAGACTTTGATCAAATATCATGAGCAACAAGCTATCAATCAACCTCGCCTATCATGAAGTTAATCAATCAAGCTATCAATCAACCTCGCCTATCATGAGGTTAATCAATCAAATCATAATGTCCCTCACTTATCATGAGGTCAATTATCATCAATCAATCATTGAATCTCACTTATCATGAGATCAATAATCATCTAAATCTATCAAGATCGTCAATCAAAATCAAATCAAATGCTGACATGATCTAAGAACATCAAAATCAAGGAACTTACTTTAAAACACATCTTTCTGACTTAGATGCGCTAAAACAGTTTATCAAAGTGCTAAAAAGGTCAATGCCCCATTTCAAGGAGTCAATGCGCTAGAATGGCTTATTAATGCACAAAATGGATCAATGTGCTATTTCAGTCTACTAATGTGTTAAATCAAAAACTCAATGCACCGTAATAATCTATGCACCATTTTAGTCTATCAATGCACTATTCTAACCTATCGAAGTGTTATTTCACCCAATGTGCTACAACTTTATAGCTATGGGCTAAATCCCTAATTCAAAGCACAAACAAATGAATACGCTAAAATAGTAATTATATGTGCTACATCGGGTTTTCAATGCGCTGAAACTAGGAAACTGAATCAAACGATAAAAGAGCAAGAAAATTGAATTGCACAAATTATGAGAAGGTTTATCATGGTACGTACCAAAGGTCCATACGTCGTCGACTGGTTGTGACATCGTACACACTCGAATCAATGTGTGTGGTAGGGAATCACCATCTTGCTCCAAATGCACAATTTGCTCAATCACTCTAAAACTTCAAAATCAAATGCACAAATAATTTTAATAAACCACCTTTTTAACCTTTTAAAGGCTAATAAAGTGGGATTTTATAGAATTGATTTATTTTATTTCTCAAAGGAGCTAAAATCATTAATTCATCACAGTGGTAGTTTCAACATCATTTATCGGGAGATAAATTGCTTCAATATCAACTCATCATCAAATCATCAAAAAATCCTAAAAAATTGAAAATTTCAAATAAAAAAATCCTAAAAATTCAAATATTCATCGATTTATCTCCCAAGGGGGCATACATCAGTTATCACTCAAAAATCAACGTCTGGGACATATAAAAAAAAAATATCAATACTAGCAACGAAATTGATTCTTTAAAGCAATATGTAAACACGTCACTTCAAAGAGGGGCAAAATGTATACACCTAAAAATGGTCTGGACAAATCTGATTAATTAAATACAATTATTTGATTAATTAACCTTTATTTCATCTACTTGTAAATAAAAGAAATATTTATTTATATAGTTCACATTTTATATTCTTCTATCTTAATTAAATAAAAAAATTCAATAATTTGTTTTAATTTAATCATCCAATTCTTTCATCTTAATTAAATAAACTAAATATCATAGTTTGTTTAATTATCATCCCCTTTTATTAAGTAAAAATAAATCAAATATTTTATTTAATAATATATCTTCCCTCCAAAAATTCAATAACTCAAATTTCTAATTAAGCACATGTCTACAAATTTTCTCTCAATAAATTTGAAAGCTTCAACTTGCATTCAATTTTATTTTATCTTTCCAACCAAACTTTAAAACAGATGGAAATAGTTGGCTTCATGGATCCACAATTTCTTCCTAATCACTTGGCACAATGTTTTGCTGAGAGAAAGCATTTCCCCTTCTTCCTCACCAAATTCTTCATCTTCTACCATTGATTTATCCAAATCAAATATGAACCATTGCTTGCTGCCACATCATGAATTTCCTTTGAAAATGTATAAAAGCAACCTCTTGCTACAAGAAATGGATCCCACTTTTATGCAATTTTACTCTGCAGTAATCATATTAGAGCATTTTAGCATACAACATTTAGCAATTATCAAATAGAAACATTTTAGTAATCATATTAAATCATAATCATGTCACAACATATCACATTAATTGTATCTTAGTTTATCATATCATTTCATATCATCATCAGCATCTCAATATCATTTAGTTTATTATTCTCATTCTCTAGGTTATCATTTTAACAATCATAGTGCACACAATCTGAGAGCCACTTTGATTTAATAAATCCTTGGAGTTAGAGAGCAATGGAATGGTTTTAGAGATTTTATTATGCTTCAAATAGATTTAAATATATTGTTTGAATTCTCTAATAATGTTGCATTAAGGTGTGTTTTTATTTACTTCACTTACGTATATTTTCCACACACACTTATATACTTTAAAAAAATATCACAACCACAGGATCCCAAAGATTGTACCCTTTTACAAAAAATCCCATAAGCAATTAAAATGCATTTTATAGCCATATTCTCAAATTTTGACCTCTTCTCTCTAAGAACATGAGCATATGTGTCACAATCAAAAACTCTAAGACATCTCAATAAAGGAATTTTTCCTAATCACACCTCCATAGGTATCTAATCAAAATAAGATATTGTAGGAGATTTTTTTATCAAGTAACAAGTCATAATAAATGCTTCTATCCAAAAAATAGTTCTATAATAGCCCCACTAAGCATACTCATATCCATCTCCATTAATCTCATTTTCATTGTTTATGGAACTCCATTCTTATGAGGGGTGTATGATGTTGTCTTATATCTTTCTGTTCCATGATCCTTGAAAAATATATCAAAATTATTAGAACAAAAATCACTATTATTATTAGTCCTAAAAAACTTAATCTTTTTTCAAATCTAATTTTCTACATTATCCTTAAAATCTTTAAACCAGTAGAAGACTTTAGATTCACTCCTAAGAAAATATACCCATGCCCTCCCTTCTACTATATTCATCAATGAAAAAATATAATAACTAAATTTTGAAATTGATGAACATTAACATGACCAAAAATATTAAATGTATCAAGTTTAATACCCCAAAATATTTATGAGAACTAGAATAAAATTAAACGTGGATTTTTTTTCATAAACACAATGTTTGTAAAATTTTAACTCAACATTACATTTATTATCTCCTTAATTATGATTTTATTTTTAAGGCTACAAATCATAAGAACTCTTAGGTACACAAAAATACAAAACATGAGGTGGATACATATGTAGAAGTTGAAAAACCAACTTCACAGTCCCCAAGAATCACCTGCATGCAATCACCTGTCACATGCAACAGATATCCAGAACAAACAAGAGGATGTTCTGTAAACTCTCAAGCAAGAATGTGCAAGCTAAAACCAGAAAAATGATTATTGAATGATATGATAATTACAATGTGATCAATCCTTATGAGGAGATCAAGAAAACTTAAAATTAGGAAACCCTAGTGTGCACACTTAATAATTAATAAATAATTATTAATGTGCCTAAGTTTAGCTTAAGCAACCTAAAGGAATAAGTAACTTAATTAATTAATCAATATGATTAAATTAATTAAGTGTAATAACTTATTACTCTAACACCTCCCCTTAAGATGAACTTAGGGAGTAGCTAAAACACTAGAAAAAAATGCATGAAAGCAAAGATGGGTCTCGACAACAAAGGCTTGATCAGGTACCCAAGTACAAATGCAATGCAATGCAAACTAAACTAAACAGGGTAAAGGAGAAAACCCAATGGGAACAAAACTCCTCCCCAAAATAGAATGCAAAGATCAAATAAGTGATGAAAGATGGAGGAATCCATAAGACCCCCCAAAGACACCATCCATCACAAAGATACATGAAAGAACCCCCCCAGAAGAGAGGAAGAAAGAGACCACAAATCCCCCCCAGAATGAAGTAGCCCCAAAAGAACTGAAGAAACTGCATCTCCTGAAAGAAGTGAGAGGGCAGAGGCCGAATGAAAGCAATCTCTGAAGGTGAAGTAGGTGTAGCCCATGATGTCTCCATAGAAGCAAGTGTGACCTCAACAAATGAAGAATTCAAAGTGGGTGAATACTGAATAGGAACCTCCAAAGATGGATGATCAACTGGATCCTACTGCACTGAAACAGAAGAAACCACATCTGTAGTCATAGAAGTATCAACAACTACAATAGGAGGTGGAGGAGATAGAATGGATGGCTCAAGAGTAGGATCTGAAGTGAGAACTCCAATGTTCAAGTAACCAAATATCTCCTCTGAATGATGATTCACACTAGAAGTGTGATGAACAGCTGTAGGAATAGAAGCACCATCAGTAGAAAAATCTACAAAGGAATACAATCGAGATGAGTGATCCACCACCCTAGTAGCAATAATTGCTCTACTCTCCAAGTCTCTGATGATAACTGAATCAGCTGTGAACTCCACAGACCTCCCATTGCCTCCATGTGTGATCTGATATATAGAAAGAAGGTTGTTCGTCAAATGAGGAACACACAAGACATCCTAAAAAGTGTTGTCCCCAAAACAAATAGAACCCTTCCTTGTAACACTCATGTAGGTATTGTTTCCCATCAAAATAGGAGACATAGTGTGAGACTCAAAGGAAGTGAACATAGTCTATGTAGAAGCCATATGATGAGATGCTCCTGAATCTAGAAGCCATCTCCTTGATCCAAGACTCAAAGAAGCACAAAGAGCATGTCCCTTCATATCTGATGAAGTATGTAAACCAGATGTGCCCCTGTCATGTTGTACTGAAGAAGAAGGAGGGGAAGGAGATGATGCAAACATCCTAGAATGCAAATCAATCTGATGTTTCTGAAGAAGATTCTTCAGTTCATCAATTTCCTTCTTGTAGCAATTATATTTTGCATTTCCTTCTATCTTGCAATATGCACATGGGCCCTTCTCCTTCCTAAATGATTTCCCCTTAGAAGAGGATGATGAATATGAGGACTCCTTTTGTTGGTCATGAGATTTGGAATCCTTTTGTTTCTGTTTCTTGCCTTTTCCTGTAGAAGCCTTCTGATCTTTGGGCTCCTATGATGCAATAAGTTCTTGTGATGAAGAGGGCTTCAACTTGCCCATATTGGCCAACTTAGCCTGCTCTCGAGTGAGAGAAGATGCAAAATCATAAAAAAAAGGCATAGTAAATCTAGTACCAAGTGCATCCCTAGTGGCATAAAAGGTAGAAACAAAAACTAAATAATCTGGTCCAAGCTTAGAAAGAATAGATAATATCAACTAAGAGTTTTCCTTCTGAACACCACACTATGACAACTGCAATCTAAGAGACTTGAGTTTGGTGAAAAACTCCTGGATGCTGTCAAAATCTCTAGGATTTAAACCAATAAGCTCATTCTCTAACTGAAACCCTCGCATAGTATCCTACTTCCCAAATAAAGACTGTAAAGTAGTCCAAACCTCATGGGGTATAGTGAAAGACTCAATATGAAAAAGAAGGTTAGAAGAAAGAGACAAACATAAAGTACCATAAGCTTCATCACACCTATTAAACCACTTTCTCTTTTCAGCAACACCTGTAGGTTCAATTTATGTGCCCATGATTACCCTGTACAACCCTTTATGTTTCAAGTGAATCTCCATTTGTTTTTTCCAACCAAAATAGTTGAATGGAGTAAGGGGTGCAATATTATGTGTATCCATGATAGAAAATAGCAATATATACTCTCAAATAAAAATAATAATGCTCGTTGATCTCAAAAAATAGCCTGATTGCATGCTTCCCAAGAAAATAATTGAAAAACTAAAGGCTGAGATCAAACAGCAATATCAAATACCTGGTAAAATTTTTTTGGAAAAATAGGTCTGAGATCTATGTAAAGCACTGAACCAGCTTTCTGATGCCTATTTATTTTCGCAAAACTGAGTCCGGACGCAAAAGTTACGCCTCTCAGATTGAAAACAACAACTTCTGGCTTTGATAGGCAAAACAGGCATGGAAATAGCAAAATCAGAAATTCTAACCTCCACCACTGCAAAGAGCATCAAACTAGCTTTCTAATGATATCTCGTTTTTTGAAAAAAGGTCTCCATTTGCCCAAGTTATGAGAAAATGAAAAAAAAGGCCTGTAAAAAGGCACTTCCAGCACTAATCAGGGGCAAAATTTTGGCTACTGCTCTCTAGCCCTTGGTCGTGCATGTGACCGGCCACTGGTGTTGGGGGGTGGAAACCGTTGGCACCTGGTCATGGATGTGACCGTGACCTAATGCAAGGAGCCCGTGGGGGCTTAGGCCAAGCGGCGGGAGGGCGGTGGTGTAGGAGGCCGCCGCTAGGGGTGGCGAGTAGGAGGCCGTCGGTGGCTAGTGGCCGCTTGGTAGCGATTGAGGGACACGGGCCGATGTGAACTGGCTGTGGTTTTTTAAACCATCCTTTTAATTTTTTTCTTGATTTTAGCCAAAAAAATGCCTCGAACTACGTGCTAGGGAGGCCGTACGACCTCTATGGCAAAAAGTTTTTGCCTTTTTTTTCAACAGGTCCAAAATCGACAAAACGAAAGGCATTTCTAGGGGTTTTAGGTGCTCTGAACGCAATGGCGACATCCGTTTGGTCCAAAAATGCACAAAAAAAATTTCAATCCCTAGAAGCTCAATAAATCAGTCTGGCTTGAAACCCTTGTAGAGAAAAAGATGCTGTGAGAGAATATCTTCAAATCACGAACAGGAAGCCGCAGGTCTGGAGCTATGATACCATGTAGAAGTTGAAAAACCAACTTCATAGTCCCCAAGAATCACCTGCATGCAATCACTTGTCACATGCAATAGATATCCAAAACAAACAAGAGGATGTTCTATAAACTCTCAAGCAAGAATGTGCAAGCTAAAACCATAAAAATGATTATCAAATGATATGATAATTATAATATGATCAATCCTTATGAGGAGATCAAAAAAACCTAAAATTAGGAAACCCTAGTGTGCACACTTAATAATTAATAAATAATTATGAATGTGCCTAAGTTTAGCTTAAGCAACCTAAAGGAATAAGTGACTTAATTAATTAATCAATATGATTAAATTAATTAAGTGTAATAACTTATTACTCTAACAACAAAACTTCTCCTTATTAGTGGTGGACTAACTGCTAGCATCTCCCTTCGAGTTCGCAACATGGTTTAACCACCTCTCATGGATCTTAACTGATGCTTGTATTGGGCATTGACAGGTCGATCTTTTGGTGCAACGGAAAGGCCAACAATTGGTATCAAAGTCGGTCATGGGTTCGAACCCCTCAGGTGACACTCGGGGGGGGATTGTTGGACTAACTTCCAGCATCTCCCTTTGGGTTTGCTACATGGTTTAATCACCTCTCGTGGATCTTAACTAATGCTTGTATCGGGCATTGACAGGTCAATCTTTTGGTGCAATGACAAGGACAACAATTATTTCTAATGGTGAAGGTGAAGATTCTAAAAATATCTTCACTCCAAGAATAGAATAGGTATTACGTAAACATCCATGCATCCAATTGAAATAGAGTTCCTATCCAAAAATCCTTAGCAAGCACCATACCTCCTATAACTATTTGCACCCTCCACTAGTAGAATTTGGCAAATAAATGACTAGGTGACTAAAAATTTTAGTCACAACAACTAAAAATGACTATATTATACTTATTTTTTGCAACTGACCTATAAATGAGTAAATAAATGACTAATTTGGTCGTTGACTAAAAAATTATTTAGTCACATAAATAAAAATGACTAAATAGTTAGTCATCAAATCCAAATTAGATAAAAAAATTGAAAAACAATTCAGCCAATTATTGGCACAATGTATTCATGTGTGCAATGTATTGGCATGATTATTCACTTTCATTGTATATTCATTTTTCTTGCTTGACCTCACTTCATTCATTAGCCTGGCATGAGGTGATTTGATCAATTATAGAAGCTACTTGCATGGATGGTGAGGATTTAGAGAGGACTTGGGGACTTTTGAAAAGGTGGGAAAGGGCAAGGAATTCAAAGTTTGTTGCAATGAATTTGAATTCAGCAAGGCCCTTTGTAGCAAATTCAGAGGTAATTTAAAACCCTCATTACAATATTCTGCTCTTAATAATGTTCTACTACTCTTAATAATGTTCTTTTACAATCTTTCCACTGTTCTACTTCATAATGTGTTCAAGATAAATATAATAAAATTTGGGTGTCAGTGCCAAAATAGAATTTCCTCAAACAATTTTGATACATTTACACTCTAAGTGAAAATTGTCCTTGTGCAAAGTAAACATGTCCTAGATTTACCCACACATCAGGCATCTGAACAAAGATGTTTCCTATAGTAGCTTCTTGTACCTGTGCAAATATTTCCTTTGCAATATCAAATTGACCCCTTTCAGCTAGCACAATGGCTGCCCCATTACAGCATAAACATTTCTTGGTCTCTGTTCCAGCACTTTACAATGGCTGCCCCATTTGCAGCATAAACATTTTCATTGCAAGCACAAACTATCCTTGTGCAAAGTAAACATGTGTTAGATTTACCCACACATTAGGAATTTGAACAAATATGTTTCCTGCAGCAACTTCTTGTACCTATGTAAAAATTTCCTTTACAATATCAAATTGACCCCTTTTAGCTAGCACAATGCTTGCCCCATTTACAACATAAACATTTTTTGGTCTTTGTGCCAACACTTTACAATGGTTGTCCCATTTGCATATAAATATTTTCACTACAAGCACAAACTATCCTTGTGAAAAGTAAGCATGTGCTAGATTTACCCACACATCAGGCATCTGAACAAAGATGTTTCCTGTAGCAGCTTCTTGTACCTGTGTAAAAATTTCCTTTACAATATCAAATTGACCCCTTTCATCTAGCACAATGGCTGCCCCATTAGCAGCATAAACATTTCTTGGTCTTTGTTCCAACACTTAAGTGGACCCTTTTATGACATTAAGATCCTCTTGAGTTATTATTACACTCCTATTTTCCAAGAGAAAAATCCCCAAGGCCCATGGGAAATGAACGATGATCATTTGAGTTTCAACTTGGTTTCATTTTGAAAAGGGTACATTACATTGTACAAGATTTTCTTAACAGCGAAATAATTTAATCCACCTATTTGGGAATGTAAAACAAAAATAGATGAATTAATCTATTTTCAATTATAGGTTCTTTTAATCTAGAATCTGATAGAAAGAGAAAGCATAATACATTGAAGGACACAAAAAAAGTTCTAAAATAAATACTAAAATAGGTTTCCCATGAAAAACAAGAAAGAGGAAAAATGAAAAGATAACATACAGATGATTCATTGATGTTTTTGATAAGATCTCATTTAATTATGTCAAATGGATTTGGAAGGGACAAAGCATATTTGATTGACTAAAATTTTGAGGTAGCTTATCCATCATCATTGTATACATCATTTTCTCTTGGAATTTGTTTCTACGATGCACCAAGCATAGAATTGATTGGGGATGCACTTAAGGTGGATAAAAATTCATCAAATTATTTATGTATGCTTGGCAACATGGAACTGAAAATAGATGACTGGCTTAAAAAAAAAGAAACATTTAAAGTAGCATGCCAACTTGTCTTGGTTGATGAAGCAAAATGAAAAGTTGATGAAAAATGAAGGATTCAGATGGAAAGGAGAAAGCAAGAGGAGGAAATTCAACAGGTGATGCAATAAAAGGATAAATTTGAAAGTGTGAAGGAATTATGGAAGAGTAAGAATAAGGACAGGGATGATGACGATGCTGACATTGGTCAGTCTGAGAAGAAACAAAAGAAGAAAAAGAAGAAGGATAAGGACCACAAGGCTTATGATTCTTATATGGAGGAACTTGATGTTTCCATGGAAGATGAGGAAAATTATATGAATGATAAGGCACAAGATGATGCAAAAAATTCCCAAGATCTTCTTGCAGCTGGAGGTCTAGAAGACTCTGATGATGGCGAGATAAATTCTCCAATTTCAACAAAATTATGAAGGATACATGCATACTCTGATTCTGAAGATGATGAACCATTGCAGAAATAGCTTCTGACATAAGATGATCCATATAATGATGATGTCTAGGCTTCCTGAGCTTTAACCAAACCTAGCTCCTATTTTCCAAGAGAAAAATCCCCAATGCCCATGGGAAATTAATGATGATCATTTGAGTTTCAATAGATTCCAAGAGAATATGATGCATACAATGATGATGTATTAGCTACCTCAAAATTTTAGTCAATCAAATATTCTTTGTCCCTTCCAAATCCATTTGACATAGTTAAATGAGATCTTATCAAAAACCTTAAATGAATCATCTATATGTTATCTATTCATTTTTCCTCTTTCTTGTTTTTTATGGGCATCCTATTTTAATCTGTTGAAACTCAAATGCTCATCATTCATTTCCCATGGGCCTTGGGGATTTTTGTTTTGGAAAATAGGAGCTAGGTTTGGTTAAAGCTTAGGAAGCCTAGAAATCATCATCATATGGATCTTCTTCTCTCAAACTATGTTTCTGTAATGGTTCATCATCTTCAAAATTATAGTATGCATGTGTCCTTCATGATTTTGTTGAAACTTGAGAATTTGTCTTTCCATCATCAAATTCTTCTAGAACTACAATGGCAAGAAGATTTTTGGAATTTTATGTATCATATTGTGCCTTATCACTCATATAATTTTCCTCCTCTTCCATGGCAACATCAAGTTCCTCCATATAAGAATCATAAGCCTTGTGGTCTTTATCCTTCTTCTTTTTCTTCTTTTCCTTCTTTTTTTTCTTCTCAGACTGACCAACCTCATCATTTTCATCATCCATATCCTTATGCTTGCTCTTCCATAATTCCTTCACACGTTCAAATTGCTCCTCTTTTTGCATCACCCGCTAAAGTTCTTCTTCTTGCTTTCTCCTTTCCATCTGAATCCTTCATTCTTCATCGACTTTTCATTTTGCTTCATCATCCAAGACAAGTTGGCGTGCTACTTTAATTGTTTCTTTTTCTTTAAGCCATTAATTTGTTTTTAGTTCCATGTTTCCAAGCATACATAAATAATTTGATGATTTTTTATCCACCTTAAGTGCATCCCCAATCAATTCTAGGCTTGGTTCATTGTAGAAATAGATTCCAAGAGAAGATGATGCATACAATGACAATGGATAAGCTACCTCAAAATTTTAGTCAATCAAATATGCTTTGTCCCTTCCAAATCCATTTGACATAGTTAAATGAGATCTTATCAAAAACCTCAAATAAATCATGTGTGTGTTATCTTTTCATTTTTCCTCTTTCTTGTTTTTATGAGAAACCTATTTTAGTCTTTATTTTAGAAAATTTTCTATGTCCTTCAATGTATTATGCTTTATCTTTCTATCATATTCTAGATTAAAATAACCTATAATTGAAAATATAGTAATTCATCTATTTTTATTTTATAGTCCCAAATAGGTGGATTAAATTATTATTTTGTTAAAAAAATATTGTACAATGTAATGTCCCCTTTTTGAAATGAAACCAAGTTGAAACTCAAATGCTCATCATTCATTTCCCATGGATCTTGGGGATTTTTGTTTTGGAAAATAGGAGCTAGGTTTGGTTAAAGCTCAGGAAGCCTAGACATCATTAGCATATGGATCATCTTCTCTTAGACTCTATTTCTGCAATGGTTCAACATATTTAGAATCAAAGTATGCATGTCTCCTTCGTGATTTTTTTAAAACTGGAGAATTTGTCTCACCATCATTAGATTCTTCTAGACCTACAGTTACAAGAAGATCTTGTGCATTTTCTACATAATCTTGTGCCTTATCACTGATATAATTTTCCTCATCTTCCATGTCAACATCAGGTTCCTCCATATAAGAACCATAAGACTTGTGGTCCTTATCCTTCTTCTTTTTCTTATTTTCCTTCTTGTGTTTCTTCTCAGACTGACCAGCCCCATCATAATCATCATCACCATCCCTGTCCTTATGCTTACTCTTCCATAATTCCTTCACACGTTCAAATTTATCCTCTTATTGTATCACCTTTCGAAGTTCTTCCTCTTGCTTTCTCCTTTCCATTTGAATTCTTCATTCTTCATAATCTTTTCATTTTGCTTCATTATCCAAGGCAAGTTGGCATGCTACTTTAATTATTTCTTTTTCTTTAAGCTAGTCATTTGTTTTCAGTTCCATGTTGCTAAGAATACATAAAGAATTTGATGAGTTTTTATCCACCTTAAGTGCATCCCCAATCACTTCTAGGCTTAGTTGGATCTCATTATGAGCCCGATCCATGGCTGCAAGACGTAGATATGCATCCATATAATCATGAAACTAGAACAATTTTGGCATGTATAAAAGATTTTATTTTTCAGTATCACGTAGTTGCTCAAACAACGTAGCAAGATTAAATAGTGTTGTGACTTTATCCCATGCTAACTCAAGTGAAACACCACCTTCTTCTAGTCGATGGAAGAATTCCATATCCTTAAAGAGCGTAGAAAAAATTGCATAATTGGTAGTGGGGCTTTCATTTTATGAATTCAACCCAAATGCCATTTCCTAATGCCTCCATAAAATTTTGTTGAGCCAACTCTAGTTCATCACGCTCAAAATGAAGAACCCCAATGTTGTTTAACAATTCAACGGGTACTTCTTCTCTGCTCTTCTTCAGAAGATACTTTGTTGTCTTAAGAGAATTTAAGGTTGCACTGGGGTCTATCGATATTAATAACTCACCCACCTTGATAAATGCATGGGAATCATGTGGATCTATGCGAGTTGCCTTTCTTAAAATTTCCAAAGCCTTCTCTTCTGCCCTTGCTAAGCATATATATGGACTAAAAATTTTAAGCTCTCACACTTCTCAAGGTGGACCTCTAGAACCTTTTCAAAATTTGAGAGAGAACTCTTAAGATCTCCCATCTTCAATTGAACCTATCCATAAAATCCTATGGCCTCTAGCTTTCCTTGATTGATGTCATATAGTAGTAGCCAGTGGTGTCATAATCACCTTTACTATGATAAGATCGTGCAAGATTATAATATGAATTATATTTCATGAGAGGGTAGTCAATTGAAACAAGAGTTGTCTTAGTCAACTGTTCCACAAGAAATGATGCTTTGTGAAGAAAAAATGGTTTTCTAAATGATTCAATGCCATTACACAATACGGGTATAATTCAAAGGCTCTGTGCATCTTTTTCATTCTTTCATGAACACTAAATTTTTCACTAACTATGAGAATCCTACAATTAAAAATGCATAAAACTAACCATGGAGATTTTTCCCCATTTCAAATAGAAAAATTGCCAAAAAAAATGCATTTAAAACTTGCAAATAAAATCACACTGATTTTCATGCCAAAAAAACCATGATATCATAGCTTGTTTCTTACTATTATACTTTGATAGATTTTTTCCAAGCATCCATAGCTTGTTTGAAATCACCTATTTTAGGCTTTTAGCCATAGCAGCAAGGTAGTGATCTGTTTGATAAAATTCTTTGGTAGACATGTATGAAAAATGTGGTAGCATAGACAAGGCAATGAACTTTGGAAAAAATGCCTCAAAGAAATGTGGTCTCATGGTGATGTAATGGCATGAAAAATTCCATGACAAGCAAATTGTTATGGATTATCATGGCATTCCATCACCATGAGACCACATTTCTTTGAGGTATTTTTTCAACCAGTTCACTACCTTGTCTATGTTATTGCTTATTATTATGCTTTGATAGATTTTTTCCAAGCATCCATAGCTTGTTTGAAAGAACTTGTTTTAGGATTTTAGCCATAGCAACAAGGCATTGAACTTTTTGATAAAATTCTTTGACAAAAAATATGTATGAAAAATGTGGTAGCATAGACAAGGTAGTGAAATGTTTGAAAAAATGCCTCAAAGAAATGTGGTCTCATGGAATTCCATGACAAGAAAATGCAATTGGCAGTTGCTCCTAGTTATTAGTTATTCAATGTGAAGTAATTGCATAACTTCTTAGGTTGACTTTGTAAAAACTATATTATAATTGGAATTTTGTCATCTATCAGCATCTAGTTATTAGTTATGCAATGTGAGGTAATGCTTTGAGTTTGAAAGATACATAATGCAATGTAATCAGCAATGCAGGTGATTATGAACAAATAATTGATACCAATACATAATATACCCCTATATTCCAACCTAAAATACATAAAAAATCCAATCATTCATAGTATTATCAACAAATAATTGACACGAGAATTCAAGCACCAGATTAAATCTTCTTCTCCATTGATTGCTTCAAATAGATATTACAATATAGCATAATTTTCCTCAAATATGTTTCTATAAATTCCTATGATGATGATATCAAAATTCAGTCTTGGTTTCTCTTTTATAAGAGAAGCAACAAGCTTCAAACCGTTACAAAATATGACATCTTTTCAAAATTCATGCCTTTTTGTATAAACTAAACTAAACATTAGTTATTGTTAAAACATAAAACAAATAAAGTAGATAACTAATGAAGTCCACGGAACTCATGACACCATAGTCTGTTAATCTCCGTAAGGCACCCGTGATCACTGAAGATCTACTCAAGGTCCTTTCTCCATATTAGTGTATCTGAAAGTGTGGTTCTTCCATTGTGACAGCCCCAAGGCCTACTATTCGGTGGGAGGACCCATATACCTCTGCTCCCACTCGTACACTGTATAATCTATTGGAATATTGCTTGTAAGTGTTTTCATTGATCGAAACCATGGAAACCTAAATGGCAACCTAAGTCATACATCTGCTCCACAATCTAGTTTTAGTATCTATCAGTTGAATAGGGTGAAGAAAAGGGAACCCAATTATAAGTATAAAATTTGATCTATATATCTCACTGGACTATTATTTTGTGTTGTGTACCCCATACAAAGGATTGCTTTGATACGCTTTCACTGGTACATGATCTAGGAGATCTGGTGCACTAATCTATTGGTTATATGTGATAGAAGGCCGACCTAGAAAATATAGTAATCACGGATGTATAAGGAGTAATTAATTAAATGATTTTGTGCTTGATTATGTTTTGTTTAGGTCCTCTCTTTGTCTTAACTGACTTTGGAGGATGCGCATAAAGATTTAGTGGTGGATCTGGCCAACAAGTTGAAAATAACTTAATGTTTCATAAAGCCGACTGATGGATGAATAAATCTTTGGTAGTAGATATAAATATGAGATCATTTTATCATTTTGTGTGTTTCATATGAAAAATAAGTATGTGAATATGAGTGTAATGTGAAAATCAGAAGAGTAATAGTGCAGATTTTGGATTTGTGATGTGAATTGAATAGTAGAGCAAAGCATAGCAAAGAGTAGAATCAGTCTGCAAATCCAGAATTCACTCTATGAGCTTCATTGGAACTGTAACTTGGCATAAATAGATGCTATCATCTCAGTTCAACCTTTAGATGGTTTTAATATAAAATTTTGTAAGGTAGTGATCCTTCCCTTTTGAGTAGCGAGCTCTAGGAAGTGTGCCTGAATGCAAGTGCATTCTCTTTTGTAAACATTTATATTTGAGTACTAAAATTGTGGATTAACCTCCACCATGGTTCTTCCCCTAATAGGTTTCCATGCAAAAATCCTTGTGTTATGGTGTTATGAATGTTTTCTTTGAATGATTGCATCTTTCTTTTAATATAATGACAAAATGGTTTAAGTTTCAGAGTAATAAAAGTTAAGATTTGTTGAACATTGATTCACCACCCCCCCTCCCATTGTTCCCTTGAGTCCAACAATTGGTATCAGAGCATATTTCCTCTGAAGAATTTTAGCAGCTTGAGGTGGATCTTGGAATGTGATGGACTCTGGTAGTCTTCAATAGTAGATTTTGGTGGCACTTGATGACCTTGATCAGTCTAAAGAAGAAGTACAAGAATTAAAAGCAAATCTTAGAGATGTTGAGAAATTCATTTAGTCATTGAAAGATCACATTGTTAAATATAGGGAGAAAAGAAAGGATCTATGTGATCAGATATAGTAGAAGGAGAACAAAAATAGGGATGATGCTCACTTGAATCAAACCTTGAAGGAAATAACTGAAGAATGTGAAAAGCTTTCTAGAGATAATACAAACCTAAAACATGATATGGAATCTATGATGATGAACATGAATAAAGAGATTGAGGAAAGGAAGAAAAATGAGGAAAATCTTGCTCAAACCCTGAAAGAGAAATCTGATGAATGCAATAGAATAAATGGGGAACTCATTGAGTTGGAAAGTGAATTACAAAGATCCAAAAACAATGAAGAATAACTTGGTAAGAAGATTGCTACTCTTAGGAATGATCTTGTGATTGCAAATGAGTACAAAGAAAATTTCAAGATCAGTTCAGTGAAGCTTGATGAGCTAACTCAAGGAAAAAAGAGTGGAAATGATAAGAGAGGTATTGGATATGAAAAAGGAGGAGGTTCCAAATTAGGACAAAAGAATTTTAGACAGATGAAAGATGGAAGGTATTTGGTTAGACAATCTAATGCTCAAAAGTTTAATGGATATTGTTTTTCTTGTAAAAAGTTCGGTCATATGGTTGCTCAGTGTAGAAGTAATATGAAGTCAAGAGTTTCATCATTCTCTGGTCAGTGTTTCAATTGCAAGAAGTTTGGTCATAAATCCATTGAATGCATAAATGTGTTAAGAAGGAATGTTGAATGTTATACATGTGGAAAATTTGGGCATGTTTCTAATCAATGCAGATCAAGAAGAATCCATTGGAATGATTGGTCAAGGCAAGAAAACATTGTGTGCTACAACTGCAATAAGTATGGTCACATTGCAAAATTCTACAGAAACAAAAATGCAGACAGAAGAGGTCTGGTATACAAAGGAAAAAATATAGATAAAAATGATAAATGGAAAGAAAAAGTGACTACGAATGAAATTAGAGATCAGATGAAAAGGACATGGGTAAGGAAGAATGATTGTGATGCTGGAAATGGTCCCATACCACTGCTTCTGGTAATTCTTCCAGTAATTGATTTTAGGCCATTGGCCTAGGGGGAGTCTTTCAAGAAAATCTTTCCTCCCCTGTCTATGATGGTACTGGAACGCAAAGAATAGTCAAGAGGGTGTATTTATGGTGTACAGAGGTTTTGGATATCTTTAGAAAAAATAATTTTGTCAATTCTTATTTTCGCAGAAGATCTTTTTGTAACTGTTTAAAAAAAAATAGAGTATCAGGAAAACTTAGGGAAAATGCATTTATTGCACATGTGTGAACTATAAAATTCAAGTTGAAATCGTCATTTTTCACTTTTCATCAAAGAAGAGAAGAAGGAGAGCACTCGGTAGATAGATTTCAAAGTAGTGAAATCGATTCGTCAACAATTCTCAAAATCTATCAAGTATTTCAAATTATTCTTGAAATTTTCATACAATTTGGTGTGTGGTTGCAAACCCTAGATACGAAAATAAAATGGAAAAAATCAAAGGCTCGATCACTCTAGATGAATATAACAGTGAAAAAAGGGTCTATGAGGAATTTGTTACTACCCAACGAATTGAAGCAATTAAGCTAAGCTAAACATACAAATTTGGGTATTTGGAATGAGTTTTCATACTTTGAGAATGTGGAATTCATAAAATTCATCTTGAGTTGATTACATGATGATATTTTAACTTTGGACAAACCCTACATCATTTCAAAGGAGGTAATTGAGAATTTGACTGGACTATGCAATGTCGGAGATGTACCAAGGAAGAAATCTACCCAGAACAAAGAGGTTGAAACCCTAACAAGAATAATTGGAGATCAGAGGGCACTGATAATTTAGAAAATCAAGAATCTTGTTACAAATTATATTCCACACAAGATAACATACAAAATCTTCTATAGAAATTGAGAAGGAGCGACATCGGTTGGCACAGTCTACATTTCTCACAAGATGATAATTGAAGGTCAGGATTTTGACCTATGTGGGTTAATAAAGGATCAGCTAATGTAGAATGTGCAACTAACAAAAGAAACAAGCTACCCTTTTAGGTTCCGTACCTTGATCATATGCCTAGTAATGTATTTCTTGAATTGTTTTCTAAAAATTGACAATTTGGTGTGGAAGGAAAACGAACCAGTATGCAAACAAATATTATCATATTCTAGGAGTTTGGCTGATTGGGATATAGAATTTGAAAATTTATTTAAGAATGTTCTTGCAAAGTGTGGTTGAGTCAATATTTCCCCTTTGGTAAGAACAATAGAATTTGGTTCCTCTTCCAATGGCATGGATAAAGGATAGAAAAGAGGTAAAGAAATTGTTGAGTGCAACCCTCTGGAATGCAAAGTCCTCAAAATTGAGGGAAAAGGTAAAGGTAAGGAAATTGTGGATATTCGAGATGAAGAATCTAATGAAGAAATTGAGAAAAATGAATCAGAACTAGAAAAATCCAGTGAGGAAGAAGATGATTTGTCAAAAAAAATGCTACAACAGCTTATCCAGGAAGAAGGTGGAATGCAGAAGATCACTAGGTTATGGTCTATTAGACCATCATATGATCAAGACATGATCCTGAGTGTATTAAATTCTCATGTTGAGCATTGCAAGATCAAATTAGAAAGCTTGCAGAATATTCTTCCAAATGAGATGATTGAATGTGGTAAAGAGACATTGAATTTTGAAGCTCAAGAAAAGGAAGTTGGTGAAGTTATCTCTCACTTGAAGGAGCAATTAAGACTATCCCTTTCCAAACTGAAGAAGAAAATGAATGAACTGAGATAGTGCATAATTTTAGCTAACAATATCTACAGCTATTGCATCTGCTGGCCCCATGCCATTAGTAATTACAAAGAGAAATTGGAACAAATTGAAACAGAGTTGAATAGTATTGGGAAAATATTTGACATGTTTCAAGATCAAGATGGCACAATCAGAAAAATAATTCAGGAGTTACAGTTAGAACACACAAAAATTCAACTCACCAAGAACACACTTGTTGATACATTTTGGAAGGTAAAGGATCTAATCGAATGCAGATTGGAGCAGATGGTGGAAATAATAAGAAATGGTGAGAAACTGGAAGAAGCAATTATAATTCTAGAATCCTTAATTGAAATTGTTAACAAAACATCCCAGAATAATAGTCTGATCATTATCATTGAAATCACAATAGATTCCTGGAATAAATTCCTTCTGAAAGTGAAGAAAACCATAAGATAATCTTCTAAATGTAGTAGTTAATTGTTTTCAAGTTTTTGAAGTTTTGATCAAAGGGGGAGAACTGTTGGCATATATGTATTAAAGTTTTGAAGCTTTGAGGATTTTGAACATGTGTTTTGTCACTGTCCTGTCAGTATCAATTTTTTTCTTTTTGGCATATGGCTTCCATTCTTTGTCATTGATGTCAAAGGGGGAGAGAATGCAGTGAAAAATGCCTTATAAATCTTAGGGGGAGAAAGTGTAGAAAAAGTTTGCTAGTATACCTATAAGGATTCTGACACTTAGTCATTTTTTACTAAGTGTTGCCATTAATGCCAAAGGGGGAGATTTTTGGCATATGGCTTGTAAGTTTTTTCATTGGAGGAAACCATGGCAACCTAAATGGCAACCTAAGTCATACATCGGGTCCGCAGTCTAGTTTTAGTATCTATCAACTAAACAGGGTGAGGAATAGGGCATCCGGTTATAAGTGTAGACACCGAAAATTGGTCTAGGCCTGCGAGTACAGATTCAACATAATTTTATATTATCCATGGTCATAATTAAATAGTGTTATTATTTAATTACCCTTTTCTAACACATATTTCCTCTATTAATTAAATACCCCTTTTTAATTAATTCATTTATTCAACTTGATTAATTAAATAAATCATATTTATTTAATTATGTTGCTAACTAAGTAATTCTTCCTTCTTAATTAAATAATTTATTATTTAATTACCCCTTTGTCATATTTCAACTATAATTAAATATCTTTATTTTATTATTCAGTTTAACCTTTTCAACTGTAATTAAATATTTATTATTTAATTATTCAATTTCACCTTTCCAATAGTCAAATTAAATAAATTATCTTTATTTAAATATTAATTAAATATTTCATTTTTGAATGTTGAATTAAATTAACATTTAATTCATTTATTAATCATTTATGTAACATTCTTCTGTCATTCAATTAACTAATCATTCACTCACCTTTTGACTCAAGATCTATTTTTAGTTCTCTAGTTATCTCTGGATTCAATATCTGACTGTCTCTGCAAGAGGACTCTTTGTCACAACTAGTCAGTTAACTAGTTTTAACTCATGTTTGCATTCAAATGAATTATTCTTTCGAGTTCTAACTTTGTCTTTGACATTCAAAGTCTATTTCTTCTATTTTTGAAGACTCTTAACTAAAGGTTAAGATCTGGAACTCTTGTTCTTTCTATTTTCGAACAGTCTTGACACAAGATTAAGTTGTCATTCTAACTTAATCTTTATCTTGCAGTCTTTTCTGACTCATGTTCTAACTCATGTTCTATCTGAGACATAACTCACATCGCATGGCATTCATCAATCTCATCTGACGATCTCTCTTTGAATCTGAGCCGATCGTTCGAAAACCCAAAATCTATAAAATGGCCTGTCATTATCATTATTCCTCCTCCTGAAATCATACACTTTTGAGAAGAAACTTATCTTCGATATTTTTCTTAGACATTCAATGTGGTTATGCTTGCATCAATACTGAAAATCTAAGGGAAAGAATACTGAAACAACAAAATGGAGAAGGGAAATCGAGATAATTCGAAGGAGTGGACGCATATTCGGTGAGAGCTTTCCAATTTATTTGTTTAGTTTATTTATGTTTACTTGCTTTGTTCTTTGTTGTTTGATTTAGATTAATATTGATTTAGATTAGGATTAACATCATCTATTCTAGTTGTAGATCATATCCAGATTTTATTCTATGTTACATTTGGTGAACCCGACGTGAACGCACTTCCAATTCGCACATCTTTTCGTCCTTCCGTCATTCTATTTTTTATTTTTTTTGCAGGTTATCATATGACACACCACATCTACTTAACAAAATGATGCATTTGTATATGTGAGCCGCATCTACTATAAACCACGACGCATTTGCCATTACGAACCGCATCCGTGAATCCCTGAACCGCATCTGCCTGTCAATATTTCGACCCACGACCGACTATCAACACGAACTGCATCCATTTTTCAAACCTGCGCCGCATCTGTCTGGTAATTTTTTTTTCATTTTCTTAAACTTTCATACATCCACATTTTCCATTTTCGTTTTTCACCATATTTTTCATTTTTTTTGCTAATGGTTGTTTGCAGCTGTGTCAAGGAGGACTAATGTATTTTTTGCAAGACGAAGCATAGAAGACAATAAAAACCAAAACCATATCTTTTCTGCAGGACAAAAGTCGAAGACCAAAAATGAACTACTGATCAGTTTGCATGTAGGACCTAATGCCTTTGTTTTTATTTATTTAGCAAGCTTTTTGTTTGGTAGATAAATAACTATCATTTGGAATAAAAAGAATCAGTGTTTGCTTTGTCTAGTGTGAGAGCACATATTTTTCACCCTTTATGATTCTGTATATTGGAGTATCCTCTCCCCTTGCACAGTAATGCAATCCTGGGTGTAAGAGAAACAGTTACTAACTCTAGAACTTGGGCCTATCTTGGTGGGAAAAAGTACTCACCCCAAGACGACTCAGACCGATAACACGCTTTAGCCAGCGACTTCTACCCGGTAATGGATTTCTGGAGAAAGCCTAGAAATCACACTCACTATTTCGATGAGTAGGGAAGAAATGATCTCTCACCGAAGTTGAATAGTTCCCCATGAATGAAATGCCCTTACTAAACACCTTGTTGTAGTTTTGCCAAAATCCTACCTATTTGCTGGTGCAGCAGGGTCAGCCCTGTGAAGTCGTCTTACATTCTTACGGTTTATGTGTGGAGATGAGATGTATGCTGTGAGATTTTCATGGGTACAGTAGCTTGGCTGCCCCGTATAAGTGAGTGTTATGGAGGGGAGCCAGTGGGGTCAAGCTACTAGTCATCCATCATAAATATGCATAGCTGGAGAAATCCAAGTAAGAACTCAGTAAATATTGTCCAAAAAGCCTAGGTTGTAAATGTTTTCTGATATTTTAATGATCTATCACTACAAAATTCAAAACCCCTTGATTGTTGTGTTTGTTTTTGTTGTATTCATCAAAAATCTTAATCAACAAACAGAGTCAGTCAAAAACAACTTTTGGAAAACTTCAACTGTCAAAAAGTGAGTCGCAACTGTCATTTTTAACACCACATCTGTCTTAGCGAGTCACATATGTTAGGGGAAAAGCCGCATGTGTCTGTCAAAAAGTGATTCGCAACTGTCATTTTTAACACCTCATCTGTCTTAGCGAGTCACATATGTTAGGGGAAAAGCTGCATGTGTCTGTCAAAAAGTTCATTTTAACAGTCTGGATATTACGAGCCGCAACTATCAAATTTTGAGTCGAATGTGTACATGCAAGCCGCATCTGTCAATTTTCAAGCCGTAAGTGTCTGTTAGAAAGTTTAGGTTTATAGAGTCCATATGTATCACCGCATGCATATTGAAAAACCGCATTTGTCATCACAAAAACCGCATTTGTCAAAATGAAAACCGCATCTGTCAAAAAGTCCAAACTCTGTCAGTATCCGAAATGAGGTTTTAGTCAAATCACCGCATGCACAATTGTAAACTGCATTTGTCAAAATTTGAACCACAACTATTAGGTGAACTGCATTTGACTATCAACAGAAAACTTTGAAAACCGCAAACTAAGTCTGAAACATCACTGTCATTTTTGCTTTTGTTTCTAAAGATCAACCTTGGATAGAAACTAGAATTTTTTTCTCAAAACCTTGCATTATTAGTTGTCATATACGTCTTAGTCATAAGTCATCCTAAGTTGCATGCATTTAGATACTTTATAGGAAATTGCATATATTCGAATAGAACAACTCTTCGCATCATTGGATACGTTCATGTTCCGATTAGTCCTCATCATTGAACCTAGTCACTTTGGTCCTATTAGTGAATCTTTTCAGCTCAACAATCTAGTTTGGAAAATTCACCTTGTCAACTGTCCTTGTCTTACAATCAGGTTCCTTGGTCAAACAAAAATCATTGCATGTATTTATTCCATAGGTGGTAGGTTATACCCATTTTAGAATCATTTACCATCATAGTCTACTCGAGATTTTGCATATTGTCCATCCTACCATATTTCATCTTAGTATACGTCATTTTAGAAATCATTTTAGCAACATCATTTATTGTCAAAAAATCCAAAAACATAGAAATAGGACATATCAATTTTTAGACATAGTCTGCATTACCCCATTTTTAGCAACTTTTCATGGTCGAAACAAGGTCTCAAAAGAAACATAAAGCAATGTCAGACCCCAACGAATTCATCAATCCATTCGGAAATCAACCATCAGGAAGTGAGAGACCACACAAATTTTTGCTTGAAAAACACATCACTAGAGACACACATGGATGAATTTATAAAAGAGAAGACATAGACGCCGCTGTACAAGTTTCCTGAGTTTGCATCATTTATGGATGAGTGTTTGGAAAATGATCCCCAACGATATCTAGCAAAGTTGCTAGTAGAAGGTTCTACACTACCATCAGGATTTGATATTCATACGTTGAAAACACAATCTACTCAACCAACGTAGACTATGACATCAAGTGTTTCTATTCCCCAAATTACTGCAGTGATACCAACTAGCGTATCTACTCAAACATCATCAATTGTAAGCACAATCCCTTTCAACATAACATAGGGTTTACAATTTACTGTGGGGGAAACTTCCTCCAACCCTTTTGGCACCAACACTACTGGTGAGAGATCCAAAGTTGGCATGAGGATTCCTATACCACATCAAAACATTCAGACAGGAAATATTCCTATACCAAATTAGAACATTCAGACAGGAAATATTCCTATGCCAAATCAGAACATTCGGATAGGAAATATTCCTATACCAAATCAGAACATTCAAACAAGAAATATTCCTATACCAAATCAAAACATTCTAATGGGATATATTCCCTTGCCAAATCACAACCCATCACAGAGCATGGCATATCAGAACACCTACATTGATCCAAATAACGCAAACAACATGTCCTTGACATAAGTAGATGTTCTCCAGAACCAAATGCAAACTCTTCAACAACAAATGGACAACATGTCTATGTCAAGCAAATGAACTATCTTAGTGCAAGATCTATGTCCATGTTCATTTGACAAAGCGCTTTATATGACACCTTTCCCCCATGGATACATTATACCAAATTTGCCTAAGTATAATGGGAGGAAGAATCTTTTGGAACACATTAGAGAATTCTCAACGGCATGCATGGACATGTCATATGACCCCACATACTTGATGAGACTATTTCCGTGAACCCTTATCAGGATATGACTAGAATGGTTTTCTAAATTAACATATGGCATATCATCTTGGGGTGAATTAGCTGAGAATTTTGTCAAGCACTTTTCCTTTAACATAGACAATGAAATAACCATAGCTACCTTGTGTCACACAACAAAATAAGATAGAGAAACTTTCACCACTTTCTTCCAGAGATGGAGAAGTCTACCTAGTAGATGTCCAGTTGAAATACTAGAAAAGCAAAAGGTCATGATATTCCTAGAAAACATCAATCCAAAACTGCGAAGTGACTTAAGGGTACATTGTTGTAATTCATTCCTAGACTTGGTACAAAAGGGCATCATCCTTGAAAAAGGCCTTATCGACAAAGGAGAAATTAAGGTACCAGGCAGAAATCCAGTGGTTCAACATCAAAACGCACCCAATGATAGGAATAAATTCTGGCCTAGAAATAAAAATGTTACGAATGACAACATTATTGATGCTAAAAACATACATACAGGACCAGTTATCACATTTAGAGGTTACAACCCCAATCAAGACATGATGAATAGTCTAGATCAAATAGCCAATTATGTCCAAAATTCACAGCAATAGCGACCACAAAGGAGATTTCCTACACCTGAATTTACCCCTTTAGGGCAACCAATCGAGATAGTTTTCAAAGAGTTGATTAAACATAATCTCATTAAACCTTTGGAACCAAGAGAGTATGATCTGGGACAGTTTAAACCTTCATGGTGGGATGACAATTCCTATTGTGACTATCATCGAACAAAAGGACACAACCTACAACAATGTCGACAATTGAAGAATATTATACAAGACTTTGTTGAAAATGAAACCATAGAGGTCAATGGGCAGAAAAATACCAAGAAAAGTGATCATAAGGTCTTTATAGACCCATTACATGACCACACGAAAGGAAAGGCCTCCAGTTTGGGAACCAAGAATAATCCATCAGCCAATTATACCAATACCAAGTATGACTATGGTAAAGGAACGATAATAAATCACCTCCGAGTTGCAAATGAAAATGTCAATACCATCATCATTAAGAAGCATCTGGAATGTGTTGTAAACACACGTAGAACTAAGATAACTATTCTAGGTCCTTCTTTTGAGCCACCTACACAAACTTCCAAGTTTAAGTACAATATCCTCAATCAATTGAGCAAAACCCCCACGGAGATCTCTATTTTGGAACTATTGACTTTATCACCTGAGCATCGAGCCATTCTTGACAAAGCTTTACAGAATACGACTATTCCTACAAACTTAGATGTCAATCATTTCGAAGAAATGGTGGGATATTTAACTAACTCGCATCATGCCACATTTTCCCAACAAGATTACTCAACCAAAAAGTCTGATCATAATGACCCATTACATCTTGAAGTCATAGTCCATCAAACCAAATTCAGATGAGTCTTGGTAGGTGGAAGAGTAGGTTTGAACCTGTGTACCCTAAAATTGGTTAAGGCATTAGGATTCTCAGAAGAATGCGTAGACACCTCTAAAAGTATAGTCATCAAGGCTATGATGATGAGGAAAGATCATCCAAAGGATTTGTCACACTCCCTATTAGAATTGGACCAGCAATTATGAACACCATCTTCCAAGTCTTGGATCTCACCCTTCTGTATAACCTGTTGTTAGGTAGACCTTGGATACACGCAATGAAAGTCGTACCTTCAGCATATCACCAATGTCTTAAATTCCCATATAATGGCATCGAGATCATGATTGATGGTGATCCAGATCCTTTTCAGTATTGTACAAGCCTAAGGGAAATTCCACAATGACAGGTACTAGTTAACCAAGAAGCTTCATCGTCCACTTTATCCCTATACGTTGACCCATCACATATTACTAAGTCCATTTCATTCAAACCAACATCATCCACTCCTAAGGTCGAGATCCAAGACAAGGGTTGTGGAGAATGTTACATAAAGGCATCATACTGTGTCAGTCAACTGGTTCCACCTAAGGCATATGGTTTACCCATGGAAGATAGAAGACAGTCAGTAGTCACATTTCATGTTCCCCCTACAATGACATTGACTAAATGGGGAGAGTTAAGTGAAGAAATTGTGGATCAAGGTGATATTAACTCCTAGTTGTACCAAGAAGACAATGAATACCCCTCACCGTCTATTCAAATAGCTAAGGACCAATATGGAAAAGGCTTTAAGATAATGCAAAACGAAGGCTATGGTGGGCACAGTGGGTTAGGACTACATCAAAATGGAAGGATGGAACCGATCACTATCTCACCACAATCGAAATACCTAGGGCTAGGGTTTCAACCACTTAGACTTGGGTTTCCTAGTACTTCATCACCATTTCAAGAGGAAGTGAGTGCTTGTACAGACATCAAGATATCTCATGAACCACTTCCCCCAGTTTATGATGAATCTCTCAACTCAAATGATTGTGAATGGGATTCCCTTTCCTCTACCAGTACCATGAACATAGATGCTCTATTTGGAGAATTGGACCTAAAGATAAACCTTGTACCAAAACCATCTAGTCCTTGTCATAGGAAACACTTGTCCAAAGAAGAATGACATAAGCACTATTATTGGGAAACCCTTGATCATGCATCTTGGGCACCTGCCAAACCATCTTGTGATGACTCAGCCCTTACAATAGTCCCACAATAGAGTATACCTACCCATAGGAAAAAGAACAAGAAGGAGTTAGTCCAAAACTTCTGTGATCATGTCAACCATTCTATATTCACCTTATCAGTGTCCACCTTTAATAAATCTGATGATGAAATGCCTCTCATATATCCTGAACTTATCGACTAGGATCAACAAGGTACACCCATCATAGACACATTCGAGAACGACGAAGCAATTGCTGAGTTCATGGGACTTCGAGAAGGCATACCAAGAGGGGATCATAAAGCTAGTTTTACCATAGACTTGGATGACAAAGCATATTTTGGGGAGTCTATTTACACCTCTAGTTGCAAAAATGAAGATAAAAATAAAAAATATGAAAATGAGAAAAATGATGAGTCCCTAGGTGAAAACCGAAAGGCACCTTTGGACGAAGAAAAAGTCAAAATAAAGGACGTATCCAAGGGTGAAAACCTCTCTGAGGCACCCAAGGAGAGAGGTTTAAATATTCTCCCCATTGAACAGGAAAATTCTCCAATTCTAGTAGAAGAGTCTATTGAAGTCAACATAGGTACAAAAGAGAATCCTCGGATGGTATATTTTGTAGCTTCTTTAACAGAGATAGAAAAACCTAAGTTTAAGGACTTCTTCAAAAAGAGACAAATAAACTTTGCATGGTCGTATGCTAACATGCCTGGGCTGGATCCAGACCTAATATTGCACCATCTACCATTACAGCTAGGTATTATGCCAATCAAACAGATGTTTAGGAAAATGCATCCACAAATTGCTCTACTAGTCAAAGCAAAACTTAAGAAACTCTTGGATGTTGGATTTATAAGAACTATAGACTATGTCAACTGGATTTCAAATCTTGTACCAGTGACTAAACCAACTGGGGGAATTCGTATGTGCACAAACTTTAGAGACATCAACAAGGCATGTCCTAAGGATGACTTCCCTTTGCCGAACATAGACATGATAGTAGATCTTACAGCAGGATACAAGATGCTATCCCTCATGGATGGTTTCTTTGGATATAACCAAATCAAAATAGGAGCTGAAGACCAACACAAGACAACTTTCACATGTCCATGGGGCACATACTATTGGAATGTTATGCCTTTTGGGCTTAAGAATGTAGGAGCTACCTATCAACGGGGAATGACTACTATTTTCCATGACTTTATACATACTCTCATGGAAGATTATGTAGATGAAATTATAGCTAAATCAGAAACAAGGGAAGATCATTTGAAGGTTCTAAACAAGATATTCCAGAGGCTAGAGAATTACAACGTCAAGTTGAATCCAAAGAAGTGTGTCTTTGGAGTGAAATCAAGGAAACTTATAAGGTATGTAATTTCTAGAAGAGGCATTGAGGTCGATCCAGAGAAGGTAAGAGCTATTATAGAAATGCCTCCTCTAGTCACCATTGGTCAACTAAGAACCCTACAGGGAAGATTACAGTCCATCAGGTGTTTCATTGTACAACTGGTAGATAAAATACACCCATTTCAACATTTACTCAAGAAAGGAGTACCATTTGTGTGGAAACCTAAATTTCAAGATGCTTTCCAAAAAATCAAGGACTATTTTCTCACTCCACCTATCTTAATGCCACCTACAGATCGAAAACCATTGATACTATACATTTCAGCAACCTAGTCAGCATTAGGAGCTCTTCTCACACAAAATGATGATCAAGGTCATGAGAGAGCAGTCTACTACATTGGTCGTACCTTGGTGGGATATGAATTGAATTAAAACAACATAGAACATGCATGTCTTATGGTAGTCTTTGCTACCCAAAAACTTCGGCACTATATGCTCAATTGCCAAACAATGTTGGTTGCAAAGATTGATCCCCTCAAATATCTCCTAAGTAAGGCAGCATTAACAGGTTGATTGGCTAAATGGGTTATGATACTTAACGAGTATGACATCCAATATGTAGAGAGGAAGGCTATAAAAGGATAGGTGATTGCGGATCAGTTAGTAGATGCACCCATGAAGGAAGACCATCCTTTGGTGGTGGAAGATCCTGATGAATTTATCTTCAACATTGACACTAGAACATAATGGAAACTATACTTTGACGGGTCACATACAAATCGTGGTTCAGGAGTAGGTATCCTATTTGTTACACCTCAAGATGATACCATTCATAAATCATTCAGGATTGCTTTCCCTTGTACCAACAACATAGCAGAGTACGAAGCCTTAGTGACAGGATTAAAAATGGCAGCACAGTGGAAGATTAAGAGCCTACATGTTTTTGGCGATTCTCAACTAGTAATCTGGCAAGTGAATGATGATTATGAGACTAAGGATGAGAAGCTCACCCCCTACAAGTGCATGGCCAATAGTTTCAAGCAGTACTTCAATGACATTACCTTTCAACAAATACCACATATTCAGAATAGGGTTGCAAATGCTATGGCAACTGTGGGTTCCTTATTGGATATTCCGAGTAACGTACCTAAGTTTGAGTTTATGGTTGAACAATTGTTGGTCCCTGCCTATGATGTCCCTAATTCTGTGATGGTGTGTACAATTTTTTTTCCTACTCCCCCTTGGTATAAAGACATATTCAACTATCTAACTGACCAAACTTTACCTCTAGACCTGTCAAATAACCAATGTCGAACCTTCATCTGTAAGTCAGCTAAGTACACCATCATCGGAGATACCCTGTATAGACGTACCTTAGATAATTCACTAATGAAATGTCTCGATGCTGAAGAAGCACAAATAAATTTGCAAGCGATGCACGAGGGTATATGTGGATCCCATAAGATTATGAGACTAGGTTATTATTGGCCTACAATGGAGGAAGTCTCATATATCTTTGTAAAGAAATGTAGACAGTGTCAGATACATAGAGATTTGATAAGAGCACTAGCACAGGAGCTTCATTTTATTACATTACCATGGCCCTTTTCCCAATGGGCACTTGACCTCATAGGTAAGATACACCCTCCATCATCCAACGGCCATAAATTCATTATAACCGCCACTGAATACTTCACCAAATATTGAAGCTATTCCCATGACCTACATCACCGGCATGCAAATATCTAAGTTTATCCTAAACTATATCATTTGTCGGTATGGTGTACCCCAATCCATTATCACAGACAATGGCCACCCATTCAAAAACCAAGAAGTAGGCCATCTATGTGAAGAGTTCCATATCAAACATCAATTTTCCACCCCGTATTAACCACAAGGTAATGGCCAACCTGAGGCATCTAATAAAACCATTGTTAGAATCCTAAAGAAGACTATCAATGATGCTGGTTGTGACTAACACCTACAACTTAATCCTGCCTTATGGGCTTACCACACAAGCATCTATACTCCCACTGGTGCCACTCCATACTCCCTAGTATTTGGATCTAAAGTTATCTTACCTATTGAGGTTGAAATACCTTCCCTAAGGGTATCCTTGAAGGGTCACATTGACGATGAAGAATACCGTGTATCCAAATTACAAGAGCTAGAATTAATGGATGAACGAAGACAAAAAGCACTAGACCATTTGCAAGAATATTGGAATCGTCTTCGTCGTAGCTATAATAGGAAAGATCTAAATAGACACTTTGACATTGGAGACCTGGTTTTGATGGAGAATCCTAAGAATCAAGCTGAACGAGAAAAACCAGGTAAGTTTGAACCTAACTGGTTGGGGCCCTATATAGTCACAGAAAATTTTGGATCAGGAGCATACCAACTCTCTAATCCTGAAGGAGAGCCACTTTTTTCACCTATCAACAACCTTCACCTGAAGAGGTTCTATGCATAGCTTCTAAGAATTCGTGACTTAATCTAGAAAATACAAAAAAAAAATGAAAAAAAACAAAAAAATGGTTACCTTGATGAAAACCTGGCAAACAGGCATCTTTGTAACACCAAAATAATTGAGAAAATCAAAATAGTAAAAAGAAATAATCCATCCAATAGTGAAAACTACTTCGGTGGCGCTATGGATAAGTACCATGGTGAAAACCTGGCAAACAAGCACTATGTGTAGTCGAACTCACTCTTTCGTCTACCATCATTCCAATCAGACTTTCTCACCATCACTCATAATAAATGGTTGTCCTATCCATTTCTTGGAATGATTGATATCAAAGTCCATTCTGTCACATTCTCCACTCCATCTCACAAGTCTTATTCCTAACTGGGGGAAAATACTTGTTATGTTCCAGGAGGACCTTGTACATAACATTACACCATCGGAAAATGTCCTAAAAAAATTCCAAAAATAGTAGAAAACTTCAAAAACACAAAAAAATCAAAACATGTCAGAAAATACCAAAAACCGAGTCAATTCATTCATGTTAAGTCATTCGTAGACATAGTCGAACTACGTTGCCTCTATGACTGGGACGTAAGCAAGGCCATCAATCGATGTGCCCCCGAGGCATTAGGTTTGTCTGACTAGGTTTGTCATGTATCACACACATCAAAATCATGACTCTTTGTACATTCATAGTCATTGGTCATGTCAAACTACAAGGTCTCTGCATGTACAATGTAGGCAAGGCTAATCAATTGATGAGCCCCTGAGACTGCACTAGGTCAATCCAATATGGTTCATTCACATTCACTATCACACACGTTGCATATCATTAGCTTAGGTCAGTCCTTTAAGGTATCATCTCAAGTCATACACTGTCAATACACACACACACACTTTTAATCATTCAAGGAATCAAAACAAGTCATGCATCAACAAGGCAAAACATCTCAAATTCATCAAGTCAATATCAAACACATTATCAGAGTGATCAACCTATGTCTTAGCAAGATATGTATTTCTTGTCAACAGACATCATCCAATTGTCATAGCCTCATGTATCTTGTCGCATCAACATCATCAGGCTCCAACGTATTATGCGACATGTGTTTTTTCTAAAACCAGGCTTTGTCATTCCTTATACAGATAGTCATCAAGTCGAAACCAGACTCAACGTCTTATGCGGTATGTGTCATCCCTCACATTACGCTATGTCAACATCAAACAATCAAACAATCCTACAAGATCAAGTTTTGGTGAATACTTTTATTTGGTTTTATGACTTTATATCTTATTTTGTCTTATCTTTTTATCGATTTGTGGATTAAGTTTGGTTACTAGCTTTCTCAAGGATGTCCCTTGAAGGATTTAGAGAAGCAAGGATGTCTCTAGACTCTTTTTCTTTGGCTGTTGTCTGTCAACTATCTTTTTAACTTTGGTTTTTGAGTCATGTTACTAGTTTCCTCAAGGATGTCCTATCAAGGATTTAGAGGAGCAATGACATCTCATGACCCGTCTTTTATTTGTTTGTTGTCTTTGGTTTGTCTCAACAAAACGACTGGGGAAATCTTGTCCTTAGTATGAGTTAAGACACTCCTTGTCTACGACTGTCTATTTTTAGTAGATGGATGACTTTTTACACTATGTTCTATCTCATATCATGGTGTGTACTATCCATTTGTGTCATGTCTTGCCCAGTAATGATAAACAAGCAAGCATAGCATATTTGGCAAAATATCGAAGATCATATGTTTCTTGATCAATCCACCTTCGTTATTTCTTACTAACATTCTGAATTCGTTCATGCTAACATTTCTCTTCTTTGACATAATGATAAAGTCCTATGACACAAAAAAAACATTAGATCATTTGCATTTACATACATATTATAAGCATTTCATATAGTTACATTGCATTTTACACATATAGGAACATATTTACGATATCATTGCATAATAGGCATTTCATCATCATAAGATACATAATGTAAACATTACATGTAATATCACCATCACATATAAATAAGCATCATATAGAACATTACATCTATTCTCAAATAGAATCATTATCAACATCATAAACTGCATAACATGTAGAAACATTCATTCATAACACATGTACATACATCATCTAGGAAACATAATCATATAGAAATAATGCATCATCCATAAAATAGAACTGCATATCATATAGAAGCAACCAAAATCATATATATATCGCTCAAAATAACGTGTCATAGTACAATGTCAGAATGTATCCATAAATAAAAACGAGCTCGCAGGCTCTCTGATCAAAATACAATGTCTACATATATAACAATTTTCATCATGTCCCACTGCCACTACTGTCCCGTGGTGAAGGTGGTGGGAAAATCCTCGAAGGTGCTCTCTATGAGGTGGAAGGCCTCTCATATGGACCTTCCCTCAGTGGTCCTACCACACCCTTTGTACTCTGTGTCCTCGTCTGACTCCTGCCCTGTGATCTTTGACTACGAACCTCTGAAAAGCTAGGAGCTCATCTCTCTATTGGCACCACTACCTCATATAAATCCCTATAATAAGTAGCTCTCTCTACTGATCTGACTAGCTTGTGTACCATACCATCAAATGAAGTGCCACTGCAAAGGTTTCTAACCTCTGTAAACTTTTTCTCTATCTCCTATCGTCGAGCTATGGCCTGATCCCTCTCCATGAGTGCACTATCTCTCTCTGTACGAGCAATGTCTCTCTTTGCATGAGCACTGTCTCTCTCTATCCTCATGGCATAAAACTCTACTGTCATTAGTCTCAGTCTCTCCTCCAGGGCCTCCCTATCACCATCCCTAGGGGCATCATCCTCTCGTCTCCCCTCCATAATCCAATCTCTGAGCTCTCTCTCCTACTCCTCCATAGGTGCCTCCTCCCCATACCCTGCCAGAATACCTAGAGAATCTATATCCATATCCATATCCTCGTCCTTTGTGACATCCTCTCTGCCAATCTCTACCTCTGTATGATCCTCTACTACTGGCTCCTTGGAAGCATGCTCATCTCTGACCTGTGCATCAGCTCCAGCTCCGATGTCCAACACTAGTACATCCTCTACCACTACCTCTCGGATAGGTGAAAGTCCACCTACCTGACCCCCTCTCTGCCCTCTCTATCCTTGTCTACTACCTCTACCACCACCCCCTCCTCTACCATCATCACCACCACCTCTCCCTCCAACTCTTCCACCTCTACCTCTCCATCGTCCTCTCAGCCTTGTGCCTCGTCTCTCAACTGGTGTCGGCTGATCCAGATCTGTGTAAGGAATCGGACGATGCTCTGGCCACCATGCATCATATGTAGCTATAGTCCCTGGATCTATTGCTCCATCTCTCCATCCCCACTGTAATGGTTGTAAGGCCTGTATCTCTACCTCTACAGTCGCTACTGGAATCATGGGCCCCCAGTGTGGAACCTCTCTAGACGAACAAGCAAAATCTGCTCTACCTCGAGGCTCATCTTGACCCTCTCTGAACTGTCTCAAAACTCGCTCTGGAAAGTGTCTCTCTATAATGTGCACACTCAAAATAGTCCTCCCAATCAGATACTGTGTCTGTCTACAATATGGTAAATGTCTATCCTCATTAGACCACTACTCACAATCCATGTATAGTCTCCAAGTGAATTGATCTAGGATGTCGAGTGCATGTCTCCAATATCCAGTGTCTCCCACATGGCTCTAAGTGATGTTTCCCATGTACCAGAAAACATACGGAGATCTCTCATGTCACTCTATAGTAACCGGAGGATGAAAAACAACTATCCTCTCCCATGCCCAAACCATCAGCAAAGTGGTCCCACAACTTAGTGACTGTGCATCTCTGTATGCAATATCATGCAAATGGAAATATAGCATCCCTAATAGACACAAACCCTAGGCATACACGGTCTCTCTCTCTAACATACCCACCAAAATATCTCCCCATCCAACAGGAAAACGATGGCCCCATCGATCTGGTAATACTATCCCACCTATTAGTGTACATAGGATATAGTCTATCCTCTCGTATCTATCTACCAACAATGGCCATCTGATCTCTTAATGCTCAATGTCAAGCCTGCTGATATCGTCAACCTGATAATATCTAGCTAGCTCAGTCAATCCACATTGGGTATCGTACATCACCCGCTCTCCTCTAATCAAAATATTAAGTATCTTGTACACATCCTCCAATGTGGCAGTCGCCTCCCCAGTCGGCATATGAAAGGATGATGTCTCAGAGTTCCATTGCTCGCACAACGTGGTGAGCATCCCTCTATTTGCCCGAATAGTGGGCATCGAAAGACAATGACGAAGACCAAGTCTCCACTAAATTCATATCTTTGCACTACTCAGATGATCTCTCAAATCGAAAGTGTCTGGACATGACTCCCATGTGTAAATAGGATCTAATATAACCTGCATTTCACCCATGATGTCAAAATTTTCAAACGTTTTTTCTTAGAAATTTTTTTCCAAAATTTTGCCAGCCAAATGTGGCTCACTTTAACAGATGCGGTGCATTCATACAAATGCATTGCATGACAAGGCATTTGCATCATATACTAAATATGCGTTGCACATCACCCAAACAATTTCTACCAACTGCAAATGCGGTGCATTTTCTAAACCTTTCTACTTGATGCATATGTGTTTCACTAATGCACATGTAGTTCACTACCCTATATGCGTTTATTCCTAATGCAGATGCATTCCATAACTACATATGTGCTACATAATAATGAAAATGTGTTTATTCCCTAAAATGCCTAATCTAGCCTAGGCGTGTTTTAGCACATGCGTCATTTTACAGTCAAATGCGGTGAATACGATGACATATGCATCGATCCCGAAAGACCACATATGCTAATTAAATTTTAAAGGCCTAAAAGTACATGCAAAAATAACTTTCAAGAGTTCATTTTTGGGTACATACCGATGGTCCTACATCGATTGGCCACCTGAAGGTCTAGATTTGATATCCTTGATGCGCAGCGTATGGAATGGGAGCCATCTCCATCCAATAGTTAGAGCAAAATCCAAGTTCTTCAAACTCCTTCGGGTGCAAATGAATTGGTTTTCAACCTAATTCTTATTTATAACTAGGGTTTGGGTGGCATTTCTTCTGCCCTTGTCTATTGGTTGCTTAACTTTTCAACTTCAACTGACCAGTACACATCCATATCATCTCCAAATTCAATTTCGTCAACTCCATAGCATTTCTGACCGTCAAATTGACTTATCGGGAATATTTCCTGATTTTTTTGAAACTTTCAAAAATTTGTCAATTTTCTCGAGGGGGCATACCGTAACCTATTTCATGTTAGGGCATGATCGGGGCATATTTTCTTTGACACAATGCTATAACAACATTGTATCAAAGAGGGGAAAATTGTAGACACCGAAAAATTGGTCTAGGCCTATGAGTACACATTCAACATAATTTTCTATTATCCATGGTCATAATTAAATAATGTTATTATTTAATTACCCTTTTCTAACACATATTTCCTCTATTAATTAAATACCCCTTTTTAATTAATTCATTAATTCATTTATTCAACTTGATTAATTAAATAAATCATATTTATTTAATTATGTCACTAACTAATTAATTCTTCCTTCTTAATTAAATAATTTATTATTTAATTACCCCTTTGTCATATTTCAACTATAATTAAATATCTTTATTTAATTATTCAAGTTAACCTTTTCAACTATAATTAAATATTTATTATTTAACTATTCAATTCCACCTTTACAACAGTCAAATTAAATAAATTATCTTTATTTATTTAATTAAATCTTTCATTTTCGAATGTTGAATTAAATTATTTAATTCATTTATTAATCATTTATGTCACATTCTTTTATCATTCAATTGACTAATCATTCACTCACCTTCTGACTCAAGATCTATTTTTAGTTCTCTAGTTATCTCTGGATTTAATATCTGACTGTCTTTGCGAGAGGACTCTCTGTCACAACTAGTCAGTTAACTAGTTTTAACTCATGTTTGCATTCGAATGAATTATTCTTTAAGTTCTAACTTTTTCTTTGGCATTCAAAGTCTATTTCTTCTATTTTCAAAGACTCTTAACTGAAGGTTAAGATCTGGAACTCTTGTTCTTTCTATTTTCGAACAGTCTTGACACAAGATTAAGTTGTCGTTATAACTTAATCTTTATCTTGCAGTCTTTTCTGACTCATGTTCTAACTCACATTCTATCTGAGACAAAACTCACATCGCATGACATTCATCAATCTCATCCGTCGATCTCTCTTTGAATCTAAGCCGATCATTCGAAAACCCAAAATCTATAAAATGGCTTGTCATTATCATTATTCCTCCTCCCGAAATTATACACTTTTGAGAAGAAAATTATCTTTGATATTTTTCGTAGACATTCAACACAATTATGCTTGCATCAATACTGAAAATCTTAGGGCAAGAATACTAAAACAACAAATTGGAGAAGGGAAATTGAGATAATTCAAAGGAGTGGATAAATATTCGATGAGATATTTCCAATTTATTTGTTTAGTTTATTTATGTTTACTTGCTTTGTTCTTTGTTGTTTGATTTAAATTAATATTGATTTAGATTAGGATTAATATCGTCTATTCTAGTTGTAGATCATATCCAGATTTTATTCTATGTTACAATAAGTATAGAATTTGATCTGTATATCTCACCGAACTATTATTTTGTGTTGTGGACCCCATACAAAGGAATTTTTTGATACGCATTCACTGGTATGTGATCTAGGAGATTTGGTGCACTAATTTGTTGGTTATCTATGCTAGAAGGCCGACCTAGTGAATATAGTAATCGCAGATGTATAAGGAGTAATTAATTAAATGATTTCATGTTTTATTATGTTTTTTTTAGGTCCTCTCTTTGTCTTAACTGAATTTGGAGGATACGCATAAATATTTAGTGGTGGATCTGGCCAACAAGTTGAAAAGAACTTAATGTTTCATAAAGTCGACTGATGGATGAATAAATATTTGGTAGCAGATATAAATATGAGATCGGTTTTATCATTTTTTGTGTGTCATATGAAAAATAAGTATGCGAATATGAGTGTAATGTAAAATTCAGAAGAGTAATAGTGTAGATTTTTTATTTGTGATGTGAATTGAAGAGCAGAGCAGAGCGAAAAGAAAAATCAGTTTGCAGATCCAAAATTCACTCTTTGAGCTTCACTGAAACTGTAACCTAGCGTAAATAGATGCTATCATCTCAGTTCAATCTTCAGATGTTTTTAATCTAAAATTTTATAAGTAAGTGAGCCTTTCCTTTTGAGTAGTGAGCTCTAGGTAGTGTGCCTGAATGCAAGTGCATTCTCTTTTGTAAACATTTATATTTGAGTACTCAAATTGTGGATTAACCTCCACCGTGATTTTTCCCCTAACAGGGTTTCCACACAAAAATCTGTGTTATTGTGTTATGAATATTTTCTTTGAATGCTTGCATCTTTCTTTTAATATAATGACAAAATGGTTTAAGTTTCAAAGTAATAAAATTTAATATTTGTTGAACACTGATTCACCCCCCCTCTCAGTGTTCCCTTGATTCCAACATAATCATGTGGACATTTATATTCTTCAATTTTTAATATATTTGCAAGGTGAATCTACCATATTTTGTCTAGTAATGCCCTACCATCCATGATAAACTTAGAATATCTAGCATCCAATGCTATTAATCTATCTGTGATTAAGTCAAACCTATCAAGACTCAACTCACCATCCTTTTGTATGTGAATGATGCATTGTGGAACAATCTAGCCAAATTCACTCTTCCATTCATTAAGTTCCTTCAATTGGTCATCATCTTTCAATAGTTTTGGAACAAACCAATAATTCAAAGTATGAAATGAATCTATTCTTGTTCTAATATTTTGGTCCTCTTCTTGCATATATTGTAATTCATCTATAACTATTTTGGTCATCTGCTCTATAGGTTTTAATGTTGCAGGAGCCTCAGTACTCCTCTGTAATATTTTGCACAAGGTTACCAATGTGTGGTGTATGGGATGCTCATTCTTAAAAAAGGGATATAGTAAGGGTAGATGTGTTTTCATTTGATCAATTTCCTATGCCAGTGAGTTGTAGCAACCATACAGACTTTCCAACTTATCCATAATTAGCTTTATCATATGCTCAAGGACCTTCTCTAAAACATTGCAGATTTACTTATTCACTCCTTCCTTACCTTCATTGTTGGATTTATTTAACTCTTCAATATCGTATCTAATAATGCTCACTTTTTTAGAGGAAGCACTTTCTATATCAACTGGTGGAGCAGGACGATGCTGGTATAACATTATTTCATTGTTATATGAGGGGATTTCTCCTTTCAATTTTTCCTTCAACTTCACATTTTTCATGAACAATTTATTGACTTCATCATTTAAAAACTTTTTTTCCTCTTTGTACTCTCCCAATCTAGCTTCCATCTCCTTAACTACAGCTTGAGTGAACATACTTGAATGCATTATCATGGCTACATCTTCTAGAGGAGATGTATCCTTTAATGTTTTCACCATAGTTTTCCCTTTCATTTCCTGCACTACATCTATTAACCTTGGTTTTTGTGTACTCTTTTGTTTGGCCCATAATTCCAAGGTTTCAATCTTAGGGTTATCCCCCTATGCCACTTACCCCTTCATCTTAGTCAAACTCAAAAATTAGCATTGGGTCCTCGTATGTTCTCACTTGATCAAGTAAAAACATTTTCTTTAATTCTATACTAGGGATAATAAGCGTATTAGTTTTTAAAACCATCTCTTTAGCGTCTTGTGGGCTGACATCAATATTATCAATCCTTAATTCATTAAAATTTTGGGCTACTATCTTGTCATGTTGGGATTCCTCAGCTCCCATCTTATTTATTTCAACCCTCGCTTCAAACTCTCTCATTTTCATCTTAATCCAAAAGTCTTTAAATTTAGGGGTTTTGATCAATTCATCATCTTCCAAGAACTTACAAGTTGTAACTACCCTGTCATCCTCATGTATTTCTCTTTCTCCTTGTACCTCAATATCAGCTCTAGCTTCAAGCTTGTGGGGTTCAATTTCAAGCATAGGTTGGTCCACTTCAACATCATCCTTGAAATGTCTTAACACATTAATTGCTTCTTCTATATCTCAAACCTCACTTATTTCATAGGAAATAAGTGGCTCTATCTCTTGTGTTTTTTTTAGAAGGTGGTTGTTCAGGAGGTGATCCTAGAGAAGCATGACATACTGAAATAGTATCTGGAGTTGGTTCTGTAATTACAATAACACTCGGCCTTTTAAGATATAATTTTTCAAGTCTCCCCACATCTATTGCAATCTTAATTAATTCATGAAACTTATCAATTATCATATCAATCCTCTTGACAGGATCTTCTTCCTCCACAAAATAACCCAAGAAATCACTATGCTTCATCTTTCTTTCTTCCTCAAGCCTTTTCATAAGTTCTTATTTTCTCCTCCTATCATATACATGTTGAGGAGTGAAACAATTTCTAATTATATTTTCTTCACAGTCAATCTGGTGAGTAACCATAGCCTTGGTAAGGATGGTGTGTCTTACAAAATTCATGTGACCCTTAGGGTCAAAAGCTCTTTCCTTTCCAAACTATAAAGAGTACCTTGATTTTAGATAATTTTGAAACTCTTCAAGTGTATCAGATCCCACTAATAGGTACCAACATGTTTTCAAACTGGGTAGAAATCTACCCTTCCTTTGTTTACTCATGACATCATTTTCCATTCATAGAATATGTCACATACACTCTAAAAAGGCTAATCAAAGGGAGAAAAAATTTGGCAGTATATGTGGCACCTATGGGCATCCATAAATCCTGATTATTGTGGTATCTGGTAGAAAAAACCAATCACCAAAGTTATGAGTATGGCATTGCTCAAGTTTCAAAGCCAAAGTTATTAACAATTATAGCACAAGTGTGTGTAGTCTTGGTGGTCGGTGTCCAAGAACTCTCATAATTCTATACACAAACCCATCATTGGAAATATGAGACTTCAAATGGTTTAGTATCAGAAGGTGATATAGGAATCACCCTATTGTTCACACCCCTTTTCATGTAAATGGGGACTTCATCACTTCTATGGGTTTTCCTCAATCTAGTATATTCTTCGTTACTCCTTTACAAATCAATTTTAGTCAAGACTTGTTTGTTTAGGTCAAAACATTCAATGATGGCCAATTTAGTCGACACAACTAATGGTGAACCATCTAGAAACCTCACAAACCTAGTAGCAGGATGATAACTCTGAGCCAATACTTTGATGAACTCTACATTTATAAAAATATTTGGGACAATTAACTTGGCCAATATAATGCCCATAGATTTGACACTAGAATCTTGCCCTCCCTTTTTGTCATAAAAGTACCAGAATAGTTCCCATCCAGAGATAGGGACAAAGGCATCTCTACAACCATGAGCCACATCATTAGAAAAATTTTTAAATCCTCTTTCAATTGATTCAGGGAGTATATCCATGATAGACCGGTGTAAGGACCTCTTTTTAACCTTAGATTCTTCCTTTTTAGTTTCAAGTTCTTTCTTCTTGGTAAGCATGTTGCCCTTTTTAGTTTCAATTTATTTATTCTTGGGTGGCATGATGTTTAACTATCTTACTTCTCCTAGTGTATTTGAGATGCAGAATTCAAAAAAATATTGTACTCATAAAACTTAATTCATAGTTTAACTATCTCATTTCTCCTTTACTTTTGAAATGGAGAATTCCAAACAATCTTGTACTCATAAAACTCAATTCACAAGAGTTATGTGCACTTACCCGAGCTATGATGGTTGTAGAGCTTAACCTCCTCAAACTCCCAGCTCCCTGCAAGATAATTTTTGCAAATGAGTGCAAAGAGAATGTTGAATTCTTGGTTTAATGGCTTTTGAGCTCAGTCATGTCAACATTAATATCAACCTTATGCTAAATATTTTTCTCGTAGTTCAAGTTTGAACATGCACCATTAATTTTACAAGATCAAATGGTTGGTGTGATTTGTTCATTTAATATTGCTTTATCACCACCACTTTCTACAAATATCGTGGGATAGAGGGCTATAAACCACTATACTACATGCTTCTTTGCATTTCATTGTGGGGTAGCAGGATCCTTACCTCTATACTGTAAGCTTGACTTATTTAACCTATGATACTGCAATTTACATTAGTGGTCACATATGGTTACTGCCATACCGTATGCTTCGTCACATCCTTTTATGGTATAGAGGTTCATACCACCCTACCAAATGCCTTTATGATATTCCTCACAAGATGGTGGTTTATTCCCCGCTATACCACACCCTTCATTTTTCCTTCTCATGATATGAAAGTTTATGATGTATTTAAATTCTCTCATACCACCCAACCATGTTCTCATCATAATACTTTCGTGGTTTGGTGGTAAATATCTTCATGTTTTCTATTACACACCACCAGCCCACCAAGGGTTTAAATTATTGTTGAGGGATCACGATAATAGACTGTTAAGGGATTTGGAATGTTTTTAGCTCGACATATTTTTGCTTTAAGTATATATATGATGAATTTTTTTCTTTGGCTTTGTGTAGGTCTTTCAATGTCAGTCATACCTAAAAAATTATATTTTTAGTAAAAAATAAAAAGGAATATAAGGGTCAAGGCTCGGTTCATGGAGCTCGAGGTTTATTATGATCATGGAACTAGGCAAAATTTTAAGGTTATAACATACCTCGCAATGAATTGTAGACACATAAAAATGACCTAGGCCCACAAGCTCTATTTTACCACTTTCATCCTAGCATAATTATAACATTTAATTATGTCCTTGGTCCACATTCGACTATTAAATAAGTAATTCATTATTATTTAATTAATTCATTTCTATGGTATTCCTCATGATTATTAAATAAATAAATTTTTATTTATTCAATACGTCATTAATTGTCTATTGTCTTCTTACAATTAAATAAATTTATTAATTTATTTAATTACCTTTATTCATTTATTCTTCCTGATTATTAAATAAATGAATTTTATTTGTTTATTCAATATGTCACTAATTCTTACAATTAAATGAATTTATTAATTTATTTAATTATCAGTCATAATCCTCTAAATTAAATAATTATGTTTAATTATTTGATTACCTAATTTCACATTCCTCTCATTTTAAATAAATGAAATTATTTAAAATGATTTTGTTTTATTAACTGTTTCTTCATTTTAGTAAATAATCTGAAAAAAGATTATTAATTGTCACATAAAATCATTATTTTGAATTAATTTAATTCAAAATGGTAATCTTCTTCCAACAATCAAGTGATTGAGCAAATTCTTGATTTTTTCAAACTTCTTTTTAGTGTGTCTCTTATCTTCCTGATTTTTAAAAATCTTTATCTTTTTGACTAATTATCACATTTATTCTCAACTGTCGATTTGATTTTATCAAATGACATCTTGGTCACTCATCTAAAAATCTTGCCCTAACCCTAATTAGGGATTGTCACATGAAATATCGTCCACTGATTTTAGGCTTTGTCAACTTTTAATCTCGTTCGTCCATCCAAAATTGCATTCTTTATAAAATGTCAATTTTGCTCACAATTAGGGCACCACTTCGTTATAATTGCAACACTTTTCGTTATAATTGGATCACTTTGTTATTATTGCACCACTTTACCACTTTATTATTAGCACCACTTCATATTTAGAATCACTTTCATTATGTTTAGAATTTACTTTTCATTTTAGGCGTAGTCATTTGTCATAATCTATTATCATTCAAATCCTTCAAAACTTGCATAGGACATGGTCACAATCGTTTTCTCACACACACAAATCTGAGGGCAACAATCATATGCTACAAGCTAGGAGGTGTTATGGAGGTGAATCATGGAAGCTTCGATGGATATCTGGTATAATTGTTCTTGTTTTATGCTTTCTTTGTTCTTCATAATCTTCTTTGGGTTTTATTTAATCTAATCATGCTAAATCCAGAACCTAAAAATAACCCATTGATACATTGGTGAACCTGAAGCACTTATTTTTTTTGGTAGTTTCGTACGGTTTTTGGTTTTTTCTAGTTTTTTTGTAGGGGACAGGTATGGAAAACTGCAATTGCTTGACAAAATGACGCATCAACTACATCCCATGATGCATCTAACAATACGAGTCGCATCCGCTACTTTCTGTGCCGCATCTGATTATCAACATCAAACCATGGTCACCTATCAAAATAGCGACGCATCTATGGGTTCAAAAGCCACATATGCCTATCAAAACTGTGATGCATCTATGGGTTCAAAAGCCGCATTTGCCTAGTAATTCGATTTGATGTTTTTTATTACTTTCATACTTTTGCGTGTTGATTTGGAATTTTTGTTTTCACTAATGTTTTGTTTGCAGCTGCCTAGTAATTTGATTTGCTATTTTTTATTACTTTTGTACTTTCACGTTTTGATTTGGCATTTAGGGGGATAACTTATTTTTTGTAGAACGAAGCGTAGAAGACCAGACAGAAAACCAAAAACAAACTTCTTTTCTATAGGATGAAAGTCGAAGACACAAGAGAAACTACTAATAATTTACATGCAGGACCTTATGAAGACATTGATTTGTTTTAAAAATATTTATGTTTGGTAGATTAAAAATTGTCATTTGGGCTTAAAAATTAACCAGTGTTTTTTGTGTCTGTTCATGTTAGTTTAGAACCCCATGATTCGGTATATCGAAGTATCATCTCTCCTTGCACATTCATGTGATCCTGGGTGTAAGAGAAATGGTTGCTGACTCTAGAACTTGAGCCTGTCTTGGCGAGAAAAATTACTCACCCCAAGATGACTCAGACTAGTAACACGCTAAAGCCAAGTGACTTCCAACCGGTATATAAAAGTGGTTTTTTTGGGGAAACCCCAAAAATCACGCTCAGTGTTCTGACGAGAAGGGCAGAAATAATCTCTCGTCATACTGGATGGTGCCCCATGAATGGAATACCCTTACTAAAATCCATGTTGTAGTTTTTCCAAAATCCTTTCTATTTGTTGGTGCAGCAGGTTCGGACCTGTGAAGCCGTCTTACATATTTATGGTTCATGTGTGGAGATGAGATGTATGCCATGGGAGTTTCATGGGTACAGTAGCTTGGCTACCTCATATAAATGAGTGTCGTGGAGGGAAGGCAGTGGGGTCAAGCTACTAGTCATCCACCTTGAATATACGTAGCTAGATTTATCCAAGTAAGAACTCAGTAAATATTGTCCAACACACCCTAGGGTGTAATTGTTCTTTGATTTTAACAGATCCATCACATACAAACTGAAAACACATTGTATTTTGTGCTTTTTTTTGTTTTTTTCATCAAAAAACTTGATCATCAAAACGGAGTGAGTCGAAACATCTTCAAAAAACCATAACTATCAAACAAAGTCGCAACTTTTGTTTTAAAAACAACATCTATCTTGAAGAGTCATAACTCTTAGGTTAAACACCACATGTGTCTATCAACAGTTTTTAGTCTAGTTCAATTTTTGAGCCACAACTATTATCTTGAGTCGCATGTGTATCCCTGAGTCACATTTGCTATATAGTAAGTTGCATCTATCTGAAAATCATATTTTCCTGTTAAACATTTGAAACTAGTTTTAGTCAAATCACCGCATGTGCAATACAAAACCGCATTTGACATCTGAATATCCACATTTGGAAAACAACACCGCATTTGACATTTCCAAAGTCGCACTGCATTTGCTTCTTGTAGCGATGCAATCTCCTGATAGAAAACCAAACACTGTCTCTGACCAAAATTCAAGTTCAAACATCTTTTTTAGAAAGTCTCTGTCAGAAACTAGATTGAAATTGCTCAAAAATTCCATCATTTACATTCATTAGCGTGCATTTTAACCATAGGTTTAAAATTTCCAGATTTTAGTTGCATTCCCTAGGCATCATAATCATCATTTTTAGTGTAAATTTTTCCTTACGTTTCATCTTGGAAAACTTTGGATTAGGTCAAATCTCCACACTTTGCAAAAAACTATTATTTTCAAAATTAGGTTATCTTGGGACTTAGTCATTATTCCTCTTTTCGGTCATTGTCCTTTTTGTGAGAACCTCCAACTCAACAGTCTAGTTAGGCAGGCTCACTTGTCATTTAGTCCCTTTAGCAAGTCCCTTTTGATATCCAAAATTGAGACATAAGTCAAGCTTAGAGTGGTTAGGCAAACCTTTATCCAAATATCATCCAAACTTAGTCCTCATTTTGAACCTAGACTTTGCATTTATCATCTTAGTCCTCATTTGACACTTTGGCTTTGAAAATCTTGTCATCTTGCATCAATTAGTTCCTTAGAAAACATAGTCTTGCATTGTCATCCTTTATCCAAAAAATACAAAAAACACAGGCTAGTGTCATCCTTGCAATTAGTTGTCATTTTCATCTCTCATTTGAGCAATTACCTTTTATGGTGGAAACTAGACTCCAAAGATAGAAAAGACAAATGGAAAACTTTGGATCAGATTCTCAATCCAATGTCACTAATCCTACTTACGACCCAAATTGGACTTTTGAAGACCCATTTAGCAACACAACTACTCAATCGCTTATGACCATACCATCCTCATCAAACAACACTTTTGAATCACTCTTACATAAGGATGAATATGGAAAACTACTTGAGGAAAACCTAAAGGAAGCATCACAAGATCCCGAGGTGGCCTACTTCATAGAACGAATGGTCTTATATGATAGAGACATATATTTAGCCATACTTTTAAGTCAAGGAGCTAAATTACCTCATGGGTTTGACATTAATACTTTGAGACCACCATCTCTTGACCTTAATGTCACCAATATGAATACCATGTCCAATAGTGGTCAACCCCCTAACAACACAAACAATACCTTTTTTGATGCTACCTCACAAACTGTCACAATAACCATGAGTGCCACCTCCAACATTGCAAAAAATTCTAATTCAATCAACACTACATCCATTGGAGGAAAAAAATCTATCCCATTTCCTACAAAATCCACAACATCGTCACAATCGGCTAGAGCCACCTTTGGGTCCTCTGCAATGTGGGAAAGTTATGAAAATCCTTTATTTACCACTTTCGTAAATGCATTAGGGGAAACATCAAGCCATACAAATCCTCCATTGATGACTACATCTAGTACCATGAGTGCATCCTCATCACATCCTCTCATTGGTACCTCACTAAATCCTTTGGGTGGAGGTAAACGACATCTCTTTCCTCAAGGACCACAACCAAATGTTAACACGTCAACACAATTTAATAGCAACCGGAAAAAACATGAATATCCCTCCGGGAAAGTTCCAACAACCACAACAAGGCAATCAAAAATCACAACCTATGGCATCTATCGGACACCAAAATATTCTTGGTCACCATAATCCCCAAGTATCGACCCAAATGGCTGGGGGACACATTTTGACATATTTGTCCCATGTTCAGACCCATCAAGACGTCCCCAATCCAAAATTTTAGTACCAACACACAAACCAAAACACATCATACATATCATAACAAAATATCCCTCAACAACGCACCAAAATCTACTCACAACAAATGGGGAACCATAGTGTACCAATCAATCCACTGTATGGTGCCACAAATGTCCCTATATTCGATTCCTTTCAAGCTCAGCTCATGGGTCTAGAGAATACTATAAAAAACATGCAAATATCCGGCAAGAAATCATAAGTGTCATATGATTTATCTATATATCCCTTTGACATAAACTTATACATGCCACCATTTCCTCTAGGATATATGTCACCTAATTTTACCAAATATAGAGGAAAGACAAACCCTATCGAACATGTCTGAGAATTCATGATCCAACTATATGGACGTCGCCTATGAACAAACATACTTGATGAGACTCTTTTCTAAAAGTCTTGCAAGTCCCACCCTTGAATGGTTCTCCACTCAAAAGGATATCCAAACATGGGATGAACTTAGCTGCAAATTCATAAAAAATTATGCGTACAACATTAACATGGACACCTCTATTACTAGCTTATGCAATCTCACGCAAGAGGACGCTTGGGAAATATTCATCCCATTCTTCCAAGGATGGAGAAGTCTAGCTAGTCATTGTCACATTGACATACTGGAAATGAAAAAGGTCGACATGTTCGTACAAACACTTCTAGGTCCCCTGAAATATGCAATGCAGGTGCATTATTGCACAAATTTCAAGGACCTAGTTGAAAAAGGTGTTCAGATTGAGAAAGCCCTTATTGGAAAGGGAGAACTAAAATACGGTCCTAAAAACATAAATGCAAATCCTCCAATTCACAAAAATAAGTACTGGGTCAAAAACAAACACATCACCAATGACGGTGTGGTTAATGCCAAAACCGTCAATCCAACAAGTCGTGTCCTCACCATAAAAGGAGTTCAAAATCAAAATACACCTGTGACCACACCCACACCAAGTTCCAATGCTATTCAAAATAATCTTGCTCAATTTAATCAAAGACAGCCATGTCAACTACAAAAATTTCAAAAACGCACATACACTCCCTTAGGTGAGCCTATCAAACTTGTCTTAAAGAAGCTTATCCAAAATGGGGTCATAACTTTGCAAGACCCTAGACCATATGACCTTGGTGAGTTCAAGCCATCATGGTGGGATGATAATGCACTTTGCGATTACCACCATGTCAAAGGGCATAAAACTTCCTCTTGCCACCAATTATGAAATATTGTGCAAGACCTTATTGAAAACCATACCATTAAGTTAGGAGGTCAACCGTTTGCATCTAATGTAGATCATATGATCCACAAGAAACCACTATAAGATCATGGTTCTGGTAAACCCTCCTCATCTAGCATGAAGCATAAAAAAAATCAAGCCAATAACATCTATCCTACCTACAATTATTTTGGTGGCACCATCATTAACCATCTTCGTGCTAATGATGAAGATAAGCATGTCAACACTATTACCATTAAAAATGCCCCAGAATGCAATGTCACAACACGTAAAGGCAAGGTAGCCATTCCAGGTCCCTCTACATGTCAACCTAAAGTTACCATGGTTGGATATCTACCTTCGCCTCACCACATTACCTTTTCAGATAGTGACTATTCCTCACCCAAACCATCTCATAATGACACCCTTCATATTGAGGTTTTTTTCCACAAACATAAGGTTAGACGAGTCTTAGTAGATGGCAGAGCAGGATTGAACATCTGCTCTTTAAAATTAGTTAAAGCTCTTCGATTCTCTGATGCATGTGTGGATGCTACCAAGAGCGTTGTCATCAAGGCATATGATGATGAAGAATGTGCTTCTAAAGGCATCATCACACTTCCAATTCATGTGGGACTAGTTATTATAGATACAACATGCCAAGTCCTGGATCGTGACATACATAAAAATATCTTACTTGCTCGCCCATGGATTCATGCCCTAAAGTCCATTCCTTCTACATACCACCAGTGTCTTAAAATCCCACACAATGGTGTTGAAATCACAATACAAGGAGATCCCAACCCTTTCAGGTATTGCCATAATCTAAGCCCTAAAACTGAAATCACAATCCCAAGCAATCATGAAGCACCTCCTTCTCAAGCATCCACTTCATTTATTGCACCATCAAACCCCAAGGTCCAAATCCATGATATGAGATGTGGAGAATATTGTATGGATAATTTACCAGCAAAAGAAATTGCTAATGTCATTGAGGAGGGTCAAAACTCCAATAATGATATCAAGATAGCTACAGAAGGAACACAAAAATATGACCGTGCTTGGATTGAAACCTTTTGGGATCTTGATGATACACTTGCATTTACCATATCTTCTTGTAATGATCTAAATATTTTTCCTGCAAAACAGATCTTGGTTAGAACATGCATGCAATAATATTAATCAATCAATAGAATGCAAAGGAGAATATGAAAGAAAGTGAATGAAACTACAACAATCTCACCCATTTCTCTCCTCCATGACTAGTTCCATTGTACCTCCTCAAGCTTGCTATTGTGATAATGGATGCCCTCAAATTTGTGAGCAAACTCTATAATGCCTAGCCCTTAAGCAAATGCCTTTGAAGGATTTATAAATAAATCTATGCAAACTATAAATTTAATTCTATTATGCAAATTATTAAATGTGTCTATGTGTGATATGAGAATGCTAATAATGAGACTACCAAAATAATAATAAATTAAACGATCGATCCCGAAAATGAGATCAAGATTGTCATTTTATAGAAAATACAATCTTGAATGGACGGTTGAGATGAGAGATTGAGGAATGCCCTAGAATCAAAGGTCAAGATTCAATAAAGCAACTCTCAATTAGGGTTAGGGCAAAATGCCCACATGTGTGAATAAGATTTAATTAAATGAATTAAATCAAGACTGAATGTGTCAGTTGAGATGAAATTAGTAAAAATCAGAAGACAAGAGGATGGGATTTTAGAAAATCAGTAATTTTAGAAATTACTTGATTTGTAGAAGAATAATTCTATTTTAAATTAAATTAATTCAAAATATGGATTTTGTGAGATAATAAGTAATTGATTTTTGAAATTAATTACTAAATGAAGAATCAGTTAAGTATGTGAGATATTTTTAAATGATTAGTTTTATTTAAAAATATAAAAGTGTCACATACAATAATTAAATAATTACAAATAATTATTTAATTTAGAAGAAATGGTTAATTAGTTAAATAAATTAGCAAATCTATTTAATTAAGAGGATTTAGGAAATAGTGATATATTAAATCAATATATTTATTTAATAATCAGGAGGACATTAATGATAAGGATTAATTAAATAAATTGATGACTTTATTTAATTATTAGAAGACTTCGACAATTAGTGACCCATTAAATAAATAAGATTTATTTATTTAATAATCAAGATGAATGAAAGATTATGAATTAATTAAATAATTATGAATTATTTAATTAATAGTTGAAGGTGGGTTAGAAACATAATTAAAATGTCATAATTATGCTAGGGAAAAAGGTGATAAAATATTGCTTGCGGGCCTTGGTCATTTTTATGTGTCTACATTTGCCCCTCTTTGTCATAATGTAGATTGTCGCGTTATGGCAAAGAAAACAAGTCAAGAATATGCCCCAGTGCAGAATAGTATGAGGAAGAATGATGAGGAGGTAGTGGTATGCCCCCTCGAGAGGACAATTTGGTTCCAAGAACATGGGCGTGCTCTCAAAATTGATGAGAAGACTAGAATATGATGAGACAAAGAAATGGTAGAGAGAAAAAGATGAATGTTAGGATAGAAGGAAATGCAAGTTAGTGCGGAAAATGAAATGCATGTTAAAATCCTTCAATATTTGCCAAGGTACTAATACGTGTTGCTCGAATCATCATTGGGCGTTAAAAATGATACAAATGGATAACAAGCACCAGGGTATGACATAGACCCAGGTGTGCAAGGTCATCCACTTGCAAGATAGACAATCGTAAACAAGGAATGTCCTAACTTGTACTAGAGGCCCATTTGCCCCAGTCTTTTTGTCAAGACAATCCACAAACAACAATCAAAGAAAACAAAATAGGTCATGAGATGTCATCGCACCTCTAAATCCTCCATGGGACATCCTTGAGGTAGCTAGTAACATGACCAAAAGACAAGTCAATAAAAAGATAAGACAAAATAGCCAAAAAATAACAGCCATTTAATTGCATTGCCAATGTTTATTTGTCGAAGATTAGTTGTTTGAAAGCTTGATAGTTTTGATGGTTCTGACAGTTTGACAGTGCCTGAGGTTAGGAAGGACAAATCCTTAAAAGTCAAATGACACTTTGACGAGATCCAAATCCAAGGACACATCTTGAAGAGGATCAAAAAGTGACGAGATTGATATTTTGACCAATGTCTTGGCAAGCTGACTGATGTTGACTGTGTAATTGATTTGCTTATGTTGTCTGATTTTGACCAATTTTGATGTTGACGTTTTGAATGACCGCCTTGTGCTAAAGGTGACTTTGTCTGACTTATTTGACTAACACGACCATGTTTGACTTATGATTTTATTTGGACAAACCTAAAGGGACTGACCTAATGTCTCGGGGATTCAAAGATGAATCTTGCCTACGTAGCAAATGCGCAGAGACAACGTAGTTCGGACATGGACAAAAGATTGACTGACAGGACTGATTGGACTGACCAGACAGAGATTGACTTCGACTCTAATTTTGGGATTTTGACATTGATTTGGATGTTTTTGTATTTTCTCAGGACACTTTTTGACTTATTAGGTCTTTTTTCAGAACTTTTTCTAGTTTTTATGACTTTTTTCAAGACTTTTTGTAATTTTTAAGATTTTATGATGCTTTACGAAAATTGCGACAAATGCATGTGAATGATGCCGACGCACATGAATCCAAGGACAACCATGATTTTGCTGCTAGTCAAGCTGAATACCAATGAACAGGTGATGATGATGATAACAACATTGTTTGATGTGGGAAGGACACATCCTAAAACAATGTGAAGATGACAATGACATGACAAGAGGATAAAAGTTTGCAGCAGGGCCAGGGACAAAGCCAAGGAATGTTTTGGATAATGTGCTAGGGTGCCATATTGTTGTATTTGAAATGGCTTGGTGAGGACTAAAATGGGATGATGGAGGAATGTAGGACCATTGACAAAGGAAACCAAAATGGGTGATAGGTATCAAAAGGACCGTGGATGGATTTGGTAAAAGATAGGAGACATGGATGGCTTGGACTAGGAGAATTATCATATGGTCTCCAAGGACGATGTTGCATCATGAAATGGAGGCTATGAAGGTACTGATATGATACTTTGTGACTAGTGTATGAGCAAAGGATGGACATGTTAAAATTTTTCCAAAGCCTTATTTGTGTTTGTGCCTTAGTCTTTGTCAAGATCAAAATAAGTAGGAAAATGGATGGACATGATAGGGCTAAGATGGATGGATGAAAATTTCATGTGAAGGGAATGGGAGATGAGATGACTTGCCCCCAAGTGCAATGGTCCACATAGATGATTTATTCTACACATGATGCCTGTTTGCTAGGTTTTCATCATGGTACTTATCCAAAGCGCCTGTTTGCCAGGTTTTCACTTTTGGACGAATGCATTTTTTTTTTACTTTTTTTGCCATTTTTTGATTTTTTTGATGTCACCATGACGCCTGTTTACTAGGTTTTCATCAAGGTGATGATTTTTTCGTATTTTTACATTTTTTCCGAATAGCCTTGATGCTTTAGATGACCACTAACTGTGTTGAAGCCTTTGACGATGCCGATGTAGAGACTGGTGCCATGACATGCCAATAGTGAACTTTCTAAAGCAGTTGCCTTGTCAGGATGGTAGCACTTGCATAAAATTGACTGATGTCATTGTGATCCTTGTTGATATTAGAGTTGGCGTTATCAGAATATGCACATCACGATAGAATGCCATGAGAGTCCTTATGATAGAGAGTTGCTGCCAAGATGCGATGGATTTTTGACATGGGATGTTTGGACTTTAAGGAGGATGTAGGATTATGACAGATGATGGTGGACATGGATGGGTTGGTTGGATGTTTGGATGTAGCCATTTTTATTCTCCAAAATTGGGGTGATGGATGATGGATTTTGGATTTTTGATAGCATTTTGAACCAACACTTTTATATGTCTTGCTTGATGGCCATTTTGATGGAGGTGGACATGTATTATATGTGGGAGTCCTCTTGTGCTATGGCTCCACATTTTGATTGAATTTTTGATTTGGCATATTTTCTTTGCCTAATTCATTCTTTTCTTGACTTGACCCATTTTGTTTTGGGATCCATTTTAGCTTCATTTGTCCACTTGTATTTTTTATTGATTCCATGGCCTTTGACATGTGATTTTGGATTTTAGATTTGTAAGACTTTTGTTGGTTCCAAATGGAAGGTTTATTCATGATGGAATGATGGTTTGGGGTGTGGAGGGAAGGGGTATTGGCAACAATCTTACGACAAGGACTACTCATGACACCCATTTTGACATTTGTATTAGATAAAGTTGCCCCCAATATCGAGGAGGGACCACTAACATCTTTTGATTTTCCAACTGATGAATAGCCAAGACCTTGATGTCTGTAATGTGCTTGAACTTGTACGGGTTCTAAAATTCCTTGCTCATGTAGGCCAATCCTTTTCCCTGATAATGCATGTTCTGACAAATTTTGTTGGTAATGGGATACTTGTTACTTTGGAAGCAAGATTCTAACCCATCATTATCGGGGAAATTTAATTCTTGAAATATTCTCCTCTGAAAGGAAGCCTGCTCTGAAAAATATTGATGATCCTAATTGATAGGATGTTGTAGTTTCACTCACAGGTTGGACAGATTTGTGATTAATATCTTTAGTCTAATTTGGTGACATGTCAGAATCCTGTGCTTCTACTGGTGCTTCAAAGTCTATGTCAAAACCATCTTCAAGGTCATTGTCATAGAGCCCACTGAATTCAGGTATAGCTTGATCATTTTCAAATATGTCCATGTTAGAATACTCTTTTTCTAGTGGTAGATCATCTATGTGTCCCATGGAGGCAAGTGTCTCACTTTTGGAAGTGTCAATATCCAAAGCTTGGATAGGGTCATCTTCAAGTGTTTGATCATGAATGGCATAGAGGTCAAGGAGTGGATCATTTTGGATTTCTTGGTCAAAGATAGTGTCTTGATCAAAGATGGGTGTATTTTGAATGTTATGATTGGAAATAAGATCTTGACCAAGGATAGGGTCATCTTGAATGACATGGTTATGAATGGACTCTTGACCCAAGATAGGTATATTTGGTATTCCATGATTTTCTAGGACTTCTTGAATGGACGTAAAGATGGAGTCATGGAATGGACTACTTTGATCTTGACATGACAGTGATGTTATAATGTTGTGCTTTGGACTAGCCTCTTGATATGTATCCTCAAGTTTATGAGATGGGATGGGACTTTGGAGACCATGACTAGATATTTTTTCATGACCAAATGGAGTGTCCTGAAATGGATTGGTGTATGCTGGACTAGGGTAGGACATGGAGTTTTGGACTTGGTTAAGGGATGATGGGCTAGAATAGTACATGACCGCCTGACAAGGATATGATGTGGATGGAGGACTACGATATGACGTGGGTGGAGGACTAGTATATGACATGAATGGAGGATTAGGATATGATGAAGGACTAGGATATGACATGAATGGAAGACTAGGATATGACGAGGAGACTTGGAAGGGATGAGTGTATGATGGACTAGGATTGATGGATGGTTGGTTTCCCTTGTCAAGGTGAGGGTGGGTAATGAAAGTTTGTTGTGACCTAGTGTTGTGGATGGTGTTAGGGGACCCTTGATAGTAGATGGATACAGGACTAGGACTTGTGGATTGTTGGTAGGAGGGATAGATGGATGGAGGATTAGAGGTTGAGGTGTATTTGGACTTGCATTGAAGGTATAGCATTTTGAACTTCCTAGCAAGTTGTGCTTGTCCATTACTAATGAATTGGAATTCTATTCAACTAGCATACATGTCATAGTAACTTGAAGACATGATGGTGGATGGAATGAGACTAAGACTTATGCAAAGTGAAAAAAGGGAATGCCTTATGTCGAATGATTTTTAGGAAAGGTTTTCTAACCACTCAAAGTCTGGCCAAATATCTCGATTTGGATTGTCCAAGGACTAATTTGAAGGACAAGATGATAAAATGATAGGGTGAGATTTCCACACTAGACTTATGAGTTGGAAATAGCTCACCAAAGGACAATGACTTAGGATTGATTTGTTTTGACTTGCTCCAATGACAATGTATTTTTGAGACAATGGCTTGACAAAGGAAGGAAAGTTTTCCTATCCCAAAGGTGTAATTTTGAGGACTTCAGACCTACTTCAGAAGATGAGGATGACAGATTGCAAGCTAGATGAAAACTAGAGTGCAAAAATGGATGACTTGGACAAGTGCTTTGCCGGTTTCCGATAGAGACTACTAGGAAAAGATGCCAGTAAAATTGGGTTGCAAAATTTTGGCCTCTGGTTTTTGATAGGAAATATGTTTTTCCAAATGATAGGAAAATACGTCGTTTGGGGTTTCAGATGCGGTGCAGTATCAAATGCATCATTATAAGCAAAAAATGCGTTGCACTAAAGCATATGCATTGCAAGATTTTGATACGTGTTTGGCAGAATGGAAAATGCAGTGTTTGGGATTGCAAATGCGGTTTGACAAGTCTATTGTGGTTTGCGAGAGCAAATGCGGCTCAGGATTAAGCAATTGTGATTCATAATTTCAAATGCGGTGTTTTATCAGGCAAATGCTTTGAATGACAGTCGGTTGTGGTTTAGGATAGGAAAATGTGACTCAATATGGAAAATGCGGTTTGAGACTGGAAAATGAGACTCATCAGAGCGATTGCGGCTCAAAAGATGGTGATTGCAATTTAACAGAGCTTTTGCATCGCATGAAGTAAATTCTAGAAAACAGAAAATAGTTTGGCTGATTTGACAATTTTTTATTTTTTTTTATCCAGATTTGTTGATGTTTATTTTGTTTGAAGGTTGTTTGAAAAAAGTTGGAAAACACATAGAAACTAAATTACTTCAAACAGACTCACTCTTAAAAGTCAAAGGGTCATCATAACAATCACAGCCCACATCTTAAAATCACGTCGACTCACACAGCCATGTCACCCCCTAGAGGGTGCCTGTGTTTTTGTCTTTTCCAGGTGCGTACTCAAGGTGACGGAAGTGGATACTGAATCCCCTGAGCAAACAGTCTATGGTGATTATATGGTGAGTGTCTTGGGGGGAGATTCTTCCCTCCCCTTGCACCGTGATTGAAACAATGTTTGGTTACTGACACGGCTGGCTTCTACACTATGGTTCTTAGTCAAGGTTTCTGTTCGGTGCGGCAAATGATAAACTCCCTCAGGAGACCTCCCAACCTTTAGAACAAAGGTTCTGGGGATGGTTATTTTACACACTGCCATTGAATATGGGTTTCCCCAAAATTCACTTTTGATTATAGTGGGTTAGAAAATCTGGCTTTGGTTGTTCACACTTGGGTCATTCCCGTAGGGTGAGTACTTTTTCCCACTATGGTAGGCCTTCTAAAGGATTTAATAAAGCAATAAAATGCATAAAGAAAATGGGTAAGTCTATTTTTTTTATCACCGAGTAAAGGGGAGAGCATATACCTATTACCCAAGCAAGCACAGTAGACAAATTTGTTCAGTTTTAAACCCAAATGAAATTTTTTTTACTCTAAGTGAAGATATTGCTTCACAACAGTCATGGGGCTCATTTTAACCAAACAAAATAGAAGATGCGGTGACTGTCCTAGGATTGATAAATTTCCAATTAAATTTCCTATCCTAGGATTGATAAATTTTAAATGAAATGTCTACCTTAGGGTTGGTTCATTTTAATCCCTTCAAAAAGAAAGACTGGCCGTGGTCGCGTCGGATCCAATTTACAATTTGAAAAAATAAAATTTACCAGTCAAATGCGGCTCAAGATGTCGTTTGTGGTTTAGGTTATAGGAAATGCATTGCATCATGGCGAATGCATCATTTGCAAGCTCAAATGGGGCTCGATAGAGCAGTTACGTCACGTGAACCTGTGGTTGCGGTGTTCCGTGCACCTGTACCTACAAAAATAAATAAATTAGAAGTCGTATGAAAACCTGCAAGATGTGTGTTAGATTGTCGGGTTCACCAATGTAATGATCTAAATATTTTTCCTGCAAAACAAATCTTGGTTAGAACATGCATGCAATAATATTAATCAATCAATGGAATGCAAAAGAGAATATGAAAGAAAAGGAATGAAACTAGAACAGTCTCACCCATTTCTCTCCTCCATCACTAGTTCCATTGTACCTCCTCAAGCTTGCTATTGTGATAATGGATTCCCTCAAATTTGTGAGCAAACTCTATAATGCCTAGCCCTTAAGGAAATGCCTTTGAAGGATTTATAAATAAATCTATGCAAACTATAAATTTAATTGTATTATGCAAATTATTAAATGTGTCTATGTGTGATATGAGAATGCTAATAATGAGACTACCAAAATAATAATAAATTAAATGATCGATCCCGAAAATGAGAACAAGATTGTCATTTTATAGAAAATACAATCTTGAATGGACGGTTGAGATGAGAGATTGAGGAATGCCCTAGAATCAAAGGTCAAGATTCAATAAAGCAACTCTCAATTAGGGTTAGGGAAAAATGCCCACATGTGTGAATAAGATTTAATTAAATGAATTAAATCAAGACTGAATGTGTCAGTTGAGATGAAATTAGTAAAAATCAGAAGACAAGAGGATGGGATTTTAGAAAATCAGTAATTTTAGAAATTACTTGATTTGTAGAAGAATAATTCTATTTTGAATTAAATTAATTCAAAATATGGATTTTGTGAGATAATAAGTAATTGATTTTTGAAATTAATTACTAAATGAAGAATCAGTTAAGTATGTGAGATATTTTTAAATGATTAGTTTTATTTAAAAATATAAAAGTGTCACATACAATAATTAAATAATTACAAATAATTATTTAATTTAGAAGAAGTGGTTAATTAATTAAATAAATTAGTAAATCTATTTAATTAAGAGGATTTAGGAATTAGTGATATATTAAATCAATATATTTATTTAATAATCAGGAGGACATTAATGATAAGGATTAATTAAATAAATTGATGACTTTATTTAATTATTAGAAGACTTTGACAATTAGTGACCCATTAAATAAATAAGATTTATTTATTTAATAATCAGGATGAATGAAAGATTATGAATTAATTAAATAATTATGAATTATTTAATTAATAGTTGAAGGTGGGTTAGAAACATAATTAAAATGTCATAATTATGCTAGGGCAAAAGGTGATAAAATAATGCTTGCGAGTCTTGGTCATTTTTATGTGACTACACTTCTTCCACTCAATCTTTTCATATTTATGATAACCCCATGTTTAACCAGGATGTCTATGATTCCCCACTCTTTGATCATGACCCTACCAAGGAAACCCAATAGTCATCCTTCCATCCCTTCTGCCCTGGGCTAGGATATGAATCTCCTCTTGTCACATATACTAAGACTTTTGGCCAAGACATTAAGGGTGTGCAAGCTTCCTTTGACGTTATCAGTACTGAAAAGGATAGTCCCAAAGACTTCGTTGATGGCATCACCGCTCCCATTTTCCCACTAAACATTCCTATCATTCCATCCACCTCAACCATCTCACCCACATCCATCCACCTTGTCGACATGGATCAACAAGTATCACCTAGAGAAAATAAAAAGGATGCAATTCAAGAATAAAAGGTAAAAGTGCCCTTTTCAAATGGAGATCCAGAATCAAAAGAAAGCATGCAAAGAAAGAAAGATCAACAAAAGTCCCTTAGCCAAAATAAAGGGCTATCGGACAAATCAAAAATAAAAGTCAAAAGTGAAAATGAGCAAAATTCACTCTCCAAGTATGCCTCTCCATCAAAAATCACTTGGGGCATCTATCAGGGAAAAATGTCAAAAAAATAGCTTCTTGATCCAGAGTCTCCATCCACATCACTCTCACTCATACCATATATTTCATTCAATCCATCCATGCTCACATATCCATCATACCATACCATTGGTGATGTCTTTCAATGTACCTTTGATGATGACCCCTTCATGTATTCTAGCTCATTGGTTGCCCGATCTCCTTTTTGGTTAAAGCCTAATGGCCCACGTAATGTGCACATTAGGGATCCTACCATAGTCTCTTTCATCTACCACATCTACTATCCTTCATATTTTCCACTCGTACTCCTCATCCCGGTCGGGTACTTTCATCCAACATGGTCATCCACATAGGATCAAGGCATCGTCAAGGCAGTCTATGGATCTGGCATCTATCAATTCTACACATAGCATCAGAGAGCTTGGCTATAAACCTAAAAATACAAATAAAATGAAAAATAAAGAAAAAATCATCCCTTGATGAAAATCTGGCAAACAAGCGTCTTGGTGACACGAAAAAAACCAAAAAATGACAAAAATAGTAAAAAGAAATAAATTCGTCCAATAGTGAAAACCTAGCAAACAGGCACTTTGGATAAGTACCATGGTGAAAACCTAGAAAATAGGGGCCATGTGTAGTCGATCATTGCTTCACCATCTACTATTACTCTAATTAACCCTTATCTACTTTGCATAACCACGACAGCCTCACACATTCATGCACTTCATCATACATCCTGTCAATTCCATCCATGGTTAGCATTTGGTTGACATCACCCCTTGCATATCCTTGCCTTTTGCCTTGTGTCTGCCTATCTCCATATCATTGGACTCGGGTAATCCTCGACCTGTCTGGGGGGAAAGACCTTTTATCATGTAACTACAGTGGGTGTCGTACATGATCCCGCATCCTTGAAAAAGTCCTGAAAAAAGTCCTAAAAATTTGAAAAAGTCTTGAAAAAAGTCCTAAAAATTTGAAAAAGTCCTAAAAAAAAGTCATAAAAATCTGAAAAAGTCTTGATAAAAGACCTAAAAATTGAAAATGTCTTGAGAAAATACAAAAACATCCAAATCAATGTCAAAATCCCAAAAATAGAGTCAAAGTCAAATTTTGTCTTGTCAATCCAATCGATCACGTCAATCAATATTTTGTCTATGTCTAAACTACGTTGTGTCTACCAATTTGCTACGTAAGAAAAATTCATCTTTGAATCCTCAAGACATTAGGTCAGTCTTTCTAGGTTTGTCCAAATAAAATCATGATTCAAACTTTTGTCCACATGTGTTTGTCAACAACTTTTAGTCCAATTCAGTTTTTGAGCCGCAACTGTTTTCTTGAGTCGCATGTGTATCCCTGAGTCATATCTACTATACAGTAAGCTGCATTTGTTCAAAAACCGTATTTTCTTGTTAAACATTTGAAACCAGTTTTAGTCAAATCACCGCATGTTCAATACAAAACCACATTTGACATCTGAAAAGCCGCATTTGCAAAACAACACCTTATTTGACATTTCTAGAGCTGCACCGCATTTGCTTGCTGTAGCGACACAATCGCCTAACAGAAAACCAAGCACTGTCTCATACTAGATTCAAGTCCAGACATCTTTGCCTACTGTCAAACATCTTTTTCAAAAAGTCTCTATCATAAACCAAATTGAAATTTCTCAAAACTTCCATCAGTTACATTCATTAGCGTGCATTTTAACCATAGGTTTAAAATTTCCAGATTTTAGTTGCATTCCCTAGGCGTCATAATCATCATTTTTAGCGTAAATTTTTCCTTAGGTTTCATCTTGGAAAACTTTGGATTATGTCAAATCTCCACACTTTGCAAAAAACTATTATTTTAAAAATTAGTTTATCCTGGGACTTAGTCATTATACCTCTTTTCAGTCATTGTCCTTTTTGTGAGAACCTCCAACTCAACAGTCTAGTTAGGCAGGCTCACTTGTCATTTCGACCTTGTCATTTAGTCCCTTTAGCAAGTTCCTTTTGATATCCAAAATTGAGGCATAAGTCAAGCTCAGAGTGGTTAGGTAAACCTTTATCCAATTATTGTCCAAACTTAGTCCTCATTTTGAACCTAGACTTTGCAATTATCATCTTAGTCCTCATTTTACACTTTGGCTTTGAAAATCTTGTCATCTTGCATCAATCAGCTCCTTAGAAAACATAGTCTTGCATTGTCATCCTTTATCCAAAAATACAAAAAACACAGGCTAGTGTCATTCTTGAATTTAGTTGTCATTTTCATCACTCTCATTTGAGCAATTACCTTTTATGGTGGAAACTAGACTCCAAAGACAAAAAAGACAAATGGAAAATTTTGGACCAGATTCTCAGTCCAATGTCACTAATCCTACTTACAACCCAAATTGGACTTTTGAAGACCCATTTAGCAACACAACTACTCAATCGCTTACAACCATACCCTCATCAAACAATGCTTTTGAATCACTCTTACGTAAGGATGAATATAGAAAATTACTTGAGGAAAAGAGGAAGCATCACAAGATCGCAAGGCGGCCTACTTCGTAGAACAAATGGTCTTATATGACGGAGATAGATATTTAGCCATACTTTTAAGTCAAGGAGCTAAATTACCTCATGGGTTCAACATTAATACTTTGAGACCGCCATCTCCTGACCTTAATGTCACCAATACGAATACCATGTCCAATAGTGGTCAACCCCCAAATAACACAAACAATAATTTTTTTGATGCTACCTCACAAACTATCACAACGACCATGAGTGCCACCTCCAACATTCCAAACAATTCCAATTCAATCAATGCTTCATCCATTGGAGGAACACAATCTATCCCATTGCCTACACTATCCACAACATCGTCACAATTAGCTGGAGCTACCTTTGGTTCCTCTGCAATGTGGGCAAGTTATGCAAATCCTTTATTTGCCACTTCGGTAAATGCCTTGGGGGCAACATCAAGCCATACAAATCCTCCATTGACAACTACATCTAGTACCATGAGTGCATCCTCATCACATCCTCTCATTGGTACCTCACTAAATCCTTTGGGTGGAGGTAAATGACATATCTTTCCTTAAGGACCACAACCAAATGTTAACACGTCAACAAAGTCTAATACTAACCCCTCCCAAGGACAAAACATGAATATCCCTCCAAGATAGTTCCAACAACCCCGACAAGGAAATCAAAACTCACAGCCTATGGCATCTATCAGACAACAAAATATTCCTGGTTACCATATTCCCCAAGTATCCACCCAAATGGTTGGGGGACACATTCTGACATATTCATCCCATGTTCATACCCATCAACATGTCCCCAATCCAAAATTTGAGTACCAACACTCAAACCAAAACACATCATACATGTCACAACAACATATCCATCCAAAACACACCAACATCCACTCACAATAAATGGGGAACCATAGTGTACCAATCAATCCACTGTATGGTGCCACAAATATCCCTATATTTGATCCCTTCCAAGCTGAGCTCATGGGTCTAGAGAGGACTGTAAAAAACATGCAAATATCTAGCAAGAAATCAGAAGTGTCATATGATTTATCCATATATCCCTTTGACATAAACTTATACATGCCACCATTTCCTTTGGGATATGTGTCGCCTAATTTTACCAAATACAGAGGAAAGACAAACCCTATTGAACATGTCTGAGCATTCGCGACCAATTGTATGGATGTCGCCTATGAAAAAACATACTTGATGAGACTCTTTTCTAAAAGTCTTGTAGGTCCCACCCTTGAATGGTTCTCCACTCAAAAGGATATCCAAACATGGGATGAACTTAGCCGCAAATTCAAAAAAAATTACTCGTACAACATTAACATGGACACCTCTATTACTAGCTTATGCAATCTCACACAAGAGGACACTAGTGAAACGTTCATCCCATTCTTCCAAAGATGGAGAAGTATAGCTATTCATTGTCACATTGACATATGGGAAATGGAAAAGGTCTACATGTTCGTACAAACACTTCTAGGTCCCCTAAAATATGTAGTGCAGGTGCATTGTTGCACAAATTTCAAGGACCTAGTTGAAAAAGGTGTCCAGATTGAGAAATCCCTTATTGAAAAGGGAGAACTAAAATACAGTCCTAAACACACAAACACAACTCCTCCAATTCACAAAAATAAGTACTAGGTCAAAAAAAACACATCACCAATGATGGTGTGGTCAATGCCAGAACTGTTAATGCAACAGGTCATGTCCTCACCATCAAAGGAGTTCAAAATCAAAATACACTTGTGACCACACCCACACCAACTGCCAATGCTATTCAAAATAATCCTACCCAATTTAGTCAAAGGCAGCCATGTCAACTATGACAATTTTAAAAACGCACATACACTCCCTTAGGTGAGCCTATCGAACTTGTCTTAAAGAAGCTTATCCAAAACAGGGTCATAACTTTGGAAGACCCTATACCATATTACCCTAGCGAGTTCAAGCCATCATGGTGGGATGATAATGCACTTTGTTATTACCACTGTTTCAAAGGGCATAAAACTTCCTCTTGCTGCCAGTTACAAAATCTTGTGCAAGACCTTATTGAAAACTAC